>PVLD010002777.1:0-157147 GCA_004027595.1 Dinomys branickii | reverse complement strand
AGTTCTTCAGTTGTTCTTTGTCGTGGAAATATTTTATTTCTCCATTGAATTTGAGGGATAATTTTGCAGGATACATCAGTCTGGGTTGGAAGTTGTTTTGTCTCAGAATCTGTAGTATCTCGCTCCAAGCTCTTCTCACTTTCATGGTTTCCGTTGAGAAATCTGCTGTGATTCTGATGGGCTTTCCTTTATAGGTGATTTGTTTCATTTCTCTGGCAGCTTTTAATATTGTGTTCTTTTGCTGGATATCTGGGATCTTGATTATTATATGCCTGTGCGTGTTTTTCTTTGGGTTATGTATCATTGGTGTTCTATATGCTTCGCTTAACTGAACTTCAGAATCTTTTAGCTTGTTTGGGAAATTTTCTGCTATTATTTCATCAAATATTCCTTTTATATCGTTTGCAAGATCTTCTGCTGTTTCAGACACTCCTGTAATTCGAATATTGTTACGTTTTGCCTCATCTTGCAGCTGTTGGATTGACTTTTCTTGTGTCTTTGATGATATCACGAGATTCTTCCTTTCACGCTCATAAGCTGCCATGCTGTCTTCAAGTTCTGAAATTCTATCTTCAGTTTCATTTAAATGGTTTTTCATGCTTTCAGTGTTATTTTTCAAATCCTGGCATTCTCTTTGGACCTGTTTCATTATTGGTAATTCATTCCTGAATTGCTCCTGTAAAGTTTCCATTTGTTTCCTATTTTCTTCTAGACGTTTATCTATTTCTTGTCTGTGTGAATGGAACATTTCTTCTATCATTGTTTTCAGCTCGTTTTTTATCTGAGAAATCTTTGCGGGTATGTGGGTTATTTCTGCTTTAAGCTCTTTCATGGCCTGTTGGAGTTGTTTCATTTCCGATGCAATCGTTTCATATCTTGAAGTTATGAGGCTTCCTGGTTCCCCTGTATCTTCACATTCAAAACTTGTTCTGGGTGGGGTTGAGTTTTGAGACTGAGTTTTGTTCCTCTGTTTTCCCATTTTTTGGGTATCAGATTCAAAATGTGGAGCTATAAATTCCACAGGCAGTTCTGGAGGCGGTGGTCTGCTGCAAAGGCTGCTCCAATGATTCCTTCTTTTTGGGAGAATGTCCCTTAAGCTTTCTGCTGAGATTTGTTCTTCTGTCTTCCCTGTTTTGGGTATCAGATTCAAAATATTGAGCGGTAGATTCCCCAGGCAGTTCAGCAGGCAAAGGTCTGCTGCAGAGGCTGCTCCAATGACTTTTCTTTGGGGGAATGTCCCTTAAGCTTTCTGCTGAGAGTTCCGCTTAAAAGGCTGTACAGATGTTGGTTAGCTACTCCCTACCGAGTGACCTGGGTGAGGTGTGTAAGACCGCTCCCCCGCCCTCCCGGGGTTCCCTGCAGGTATAGGGATGGATCTCCTCCCCCAGTCGGTGATCTGGTCGCGAGCGCAGATAGCTCACCCGTTTTCGGAGTCCCTGCAGGCAGGAAGGTTCCAAGGTGCCAGTTTTTTGTGCTATGCTCGCGATCCGCCGCTCGCAGCCACTTGTTTCCTCGCGCTCTCCGGGTCTGGGGGAGGGAGCGGGATGCTCCGCTCCTCTGCTCCTCGCGCCGCCCTGGCCACGGACCGCAGGCTGCCGAGGGTCTGGGCTGTGCCGCCTGCCCGATGCGTGCGAAATGTGAGAATATTGAACATTTTTTCATGTATTGTTTGTATGTTTTCATCTGAAAAGTGTGTATTCATCTCTGATGCCATTTTTGGATTGAGTCTTTAAATTTGGGAGGTCTGACTTTTTTTCTTTTTTTAAGTTTTTTATGCATTCTTGATAGTAAACCTTTGTTTGAGGAACATCCAGCAAACATTTTTTCCGACATCGTGGGTTGTCTCTTCACTCTCTTAGTGGTTTCTCTTGATATGGAAAAAGATTTTTAATAGGATGAGATCCCAGTTGTTCATTCTTTGTGATAGTTCTTGTGTGTTCAAGATTTTATTCATAAAGTCTTTGCCTACACCAATGTCTTCAAGAGTTTTACCTATTCTATCTTCCAGCAGATTTAATGTTTCTGTCTTAACATTTAGATCTTTGATGCATTTCAAATATAGTTTAGTGCATGGTGAAAGAGATGGGTCCAATTTTAATCATCAACATGTGCAGAGCCAGTTTTTCCAGCACCATTTTTTAAAGAAGCTCTCTTTCTTCCAGTGTATGTGTTTGACCATTTTATGAAATGTAATGTGGCTGAGTATATCTGCAGTTGTTTCTGCATCTTCTAGTCTGTTCCATTGATCTTTGGGACTGTTTATTTGCCAGTAACATGCTATTTTTATCACAGTAGCTTTATAGTATAAATTCAAGTCAGGGTTTGTGATGCCCCCTGCCTTGCCTTTGTTGCCCAGTATTCTAGGTCACTTCTGGTTCCAAATGAACTTCAGGATTGTTTTCCCTAATTCTGTGAGATATGCTATTGGAATTTTGATTGGAATTGCCTTGAATCTGTATAGCAGTTTTGGAAGTATGGCCATTTTCACTATATTGGTTCTTCCTACCCACGAACAAGGGACATCTTTCCATTTTTTGATACCTGCTTCAGTCTCTTTTTTCAGAGCACTATAGTTTTCAACATAGAGCTCTTTCCCATCCTTTGTAGATTGATTCCTAGGTATTTCTTTTTTTTTTTTTGGATGCTATTGTGAAAAGTGTTTTTCCAATTTCTCTCTCAGTGAGTTTGTTATTCATGTATAGGAAGGCTATTGATTTTTGAGTGTTGACTTTATATCCAACTACGTTACTGAATTTTTTTATTAAATCTTGCAGTTTTTTTAGTGTTTTGGGGTTTTCTATGTAGAGTATCATGTTGTCTGCAAATAGTGATAATTTCACTTTTTCCTTTTGTTATTCCTTTTATGTCTTTTCTTGTCTAATTGCTCCGGCTAAAGTTTCCAGGACTGTATTGAATAAGAGCAGAGACAATGGACATCCTTGTCTTGTTCCTGATTTTTTTTTTAGAGTGAAAGCTTTCAAATTTTTTTGTCCATTTCGTATGATGTTGGCTATTGGTTTGTCATAGATGGCTTTTATTAGATTGAGATAAAGACTAGTTATTCCAGTATTCGGTAGGGTTTTTATCATGAATGGGTGCTAGACTTTGTCAAAAGCTTTTTCTGCATCTATTGAGATGATCATACTAGTTTTGTCCTTGGCTCTACTAATATGGTATATTACATTTATTGATTTACATATGTTTAATCATCCCTTCATCCCTGGTATGACTCCCACTTGGTCATGGTGTATAATCTTTTTGATAATTTGCTGCACTCTGTTTGCCAGTATCTTACTGAGGATGTTTGCATCTATGTTCATTAGAGAGATTGGTCTATAGTTCTCTTTCTTGGTTGGGTACTTCTCTGATTTGGGTATGAGGGTAATGCTTGCTTCCAGGAATGAATTTGGGACTATTGCTTCCCTTTCAATTCAGCAGTGAGTCTGTCAGGGACTGGGCTTTTCTTTGTTGGTACGTTTTTAATTACATCATTGAATTTTGTTGATTGATACTGATTTATTTAGGATTTTTATATCTTCTTGATTCAACTTTGGTAATTCATGTATATCTAAGAATCTGTCCATTTCTTCTACATTTTCCATCTTATTAGAGTACAAGTTTATCTGGATTTCTGCAGGATCTGTTGTGACTTCACCTCTTTCATTCCTAATTGCATGGATTTGAGTGTTTTGTTTCCTTTTCTGGATAAGATTGGCTAAGGGTTTGTCGATTTTATTTAACCTTTCAAAGAACCAAGGCTTCAATTCATTGATTCTTTGTATTGTTTTATAGTCTTCATTGTGTTAGTTTCTGCTCTGATCTTTACAATTTCTTCCCTCATGAGCTTTTCGCTTAGTCTATTCTTTTCTCTAGACATTTATGCTTCAATGTTAAGTTGTTTATTTGTGCTTGCTCTATTCTCCTGATACGGGTATTCACTGCTATAAATTTCCCTCTTGGGACTGCTTTCATTGTGTCCCATAAGTTCCACTATGTTCTATTGTTGTCACTTAATTGTAGAAACTGTCTGATTTCTTCTTTAATTTCATCTGTGACCTGTTGGTTGTTCAGGAGGGTGCTATTTAATTTCCATGTGTGTATGAAGTTCTTGTTGTTTCTTTTGCCATTGATTTCTAATATCATTGCACTATGGTCTGATAATATGCATGGGATAATTTCTATTCCTTTGCATTTACTTAAACATGTTCTTTGTGTTAGTTATGTGGTCTGTTTTGGAGCACATCCTATGTGCAGCTGAGAAGAACGTGTATTCTGTTGTTGTAGGGTAGAACAGTGTAGACATCTACCAAGTCCTTTTGTTTAAAAGTTTGGTTCAGTTCTATTATTTCATTGTTGGTTTTTTTGTCTAGTTGATCTGTCTTTTTGTGACAGGGGGTATTGAAATCCTCTGATACAGTTGTATTAGTGCTTATTTGATTTTTCATGCCTGTTAATATTTGTTTTACATAATTGTGTGCTCTGGTATTTGTTGCCTATATATTTATTGATTGTTATCTCCTCCTCTTGAATTGTTCACTTTACAAGGATGTAGTGACTTACTTTATCTCTTTTAATCAGTCCTGGCTTGAAATTCACTTGTCTGCAAATAGAATAGATACCCCTGCTTTTTTCTGAGTTTCTGCCACATGGAATATTATTTTCCATCCTTTGACTTTCAGTCTATGAATTTCTTTTTGAATTAAATGTGTTTCTTGTATGTAGCATATTGTTGGATCATGCTTCTTGATCCATTCTGCTAGTCTGTGTCTTTTGATTGGTGAATTGAGGCCATTAACATGGATGGTTACAACTAATATGTTGACTTACCCTTGTCCTGTTATTTTCATGTTGTTGGCTCTCCTTCTTTCTTTTTTTTGTCCTTCCTTCTGTTTACTTGTTTGACTTGCCTGGTGGATTCCTTCTGTTGGGGTTTATGGGGCTGTAGTTCTTGTTTTCTCTTTCTAGAATGCCCTTGAAAACACTTTAGAGGGCTGGTTTGGTGGTCATAAATTTCCTCAGCTGTTTTTTGTCATAGAAGCATCTTATTTCTCCATCAGTTTTGCAGGACACGTCAGTCTGGGTTGAAGGTTGTTTTCCTTTAGATCTTGAAATGCTTCACTCCAAACTCTGCTTGATTTGGGAGTTTGTGCTGAGCAATCAGCTGTGATTCTAATAGCCTTTCCCCTTTAGGTGATTTGTTTCTTCCCTAACAGCTTTTAAGAGTCTACTCTTGTGTTGAATTTCTGGAATCTTGACTTTAGTATGCCTAGGTATAGATTTTTTTGGAGTTCTATTATGTCTCATTTGTCTGTATGTCAAATTCTTTTTTTTTACCTGGGAAGTTTTCTGCCATGACATCTGTGAACATTTTTTAGTATCATTTGTGCTATCTCCTGCTTTTTCTTTGATTCTGGCGAATCTTAAATTATTCTTCTTTGCATCATCTAGCAGCTGTTGATTGATTTCTTGTGGTGTCTTTCTATTTTTCAAGAAATCTTTCTTTTTATGATTGCTAGCTGTAAGCCTATCTTCTATATCTGAGATCCTATCCTCACATTGGCTTAATCTGCTGTGAATATTTTCAATGTGATTTGTATTATCCTGGATATCTGCTCGAATCTGCCTTATGGATTCCATTTCTTTCCTATGCCAGGCATTCATCGTTTCCAAAATTTTCTTAAGCTCGTCATTTTCTTGTCTGTATCTGCTCTGGTGTCACTAAACATGGTTTTCATTGTGGACAACATCTCTGCAGTTTTCTGAGAGATTATTTTTGATTTGATTTTTTCTAGAGCCTCATTCAGTTGCTTTGTTGTTACCCTTTCAGAGAGGCCAGGCGACTGGCTTTGGATTATCCCACCTCACTGCCCTCGGGGGTTGTCTTTGGTGATGTTTGGGGTTGCCTCTTGTTTGTCTCCTCATTTTTGTTTCTTTTTTTAAACTGAATTTCTGGGGTGATGTTTGTAACAGTTGTTTAGAACAATTATGTCACTTTTGGCTATGGTGATACCAATAACAATAACATAAAACACAGCCTAGAAAATGGCAAACCTTAATAACCATTAATTTGCCACTGTTAGGCATATGAACTAAATTTGTGGTTATGTAACAAAATCTAAAACAAAACCAGAAAATTGTATACAGTATGGAAACCCTTAGCATGTCAGTTTTGCCTTTAGGAGTTAAAATTTAAAGTGGGTTAGGGAGAAAATAGAGAAGTGGAAGAGGAGGAGATTAGAAGGCTGTAGAACAAAGGGGGTTTGCAAGCACTTTGGGCAAGTGGTCAGAAGATTGGAGGCAGAAGAGGAAGAGATAAAAAGAGGAACTGAACAGAACCGTAAAGTGGCTAGACACCATGGTCACACACATATATATACAAGTTCAAACAATGAAGGAGAAAGAAAAGAAAGATTAAAAAAACCCAGAAACCTAAACAAAAGAACAAAACAGTACAAAGAAAGACAAAACTATAAAAGCAATAACAACAAAAAAGAGAGACAGGAAAACAAACAAACAACAAAAAAGTCCACTTCCAAGTTTGCCTCTGCTGTCACTGGTAAACAGCATCCTGATCCATGTTGATTTATCCCCAAAAGCCAGCAAGCCTGTACACTCTGGCAGCTTGTAGCTTTCGGCACACCTTCTGCCGGCCTGAGCCCAGCTGTGAGCTGCTAGATGGAGCCAGCAGCCTCTCGGAGTTCTGAGCTCTGTCAGTGTCTTTCCAAAATGGTTCCTCACAAATTGCTCTCTCATGAGGTACAGCTGAGCCCATCGGTACTCACCGGCAGCTAGTGCAGTCCTTCGCGTTTGCTGCTCCCCTCCACAGCTGTGTGTTTCTCTGGAGACCTCTAGGTTTGTTAGCACTCACCATGTATTGGCAGGTTTGGACTGTTCCTCTCACTATTTCCTGTCTTGGGGAGAAGGTGCCGTTGGGTATTCCTTCTTCTTCATTGAAGTTTCTTCACCCTCTCCATGGGCTTCAGCTCGTGCCTTAGTTCCCTCCTGAGTCTGGAGGGACTCGCCTCTCCTTCTTATATTCCTTGCCTTGCTATATTCCAGTGTCTGGATGGCAACACTTGGAGAAGTTCTTCCCTTGTTGCTTAACACTCTAACATCTTGCTGCCTGTTCCCTCTTCCCTCTGATCTGTGTAAGTTCCTCATACATACTATCTTTGTGGGCAAGAAAGAATGTAGACAGGATAAAAATGAAGCTAAACTGAGTATCTATACTCAACTAGTATCAGTTAATGAATGCTGATAAACTACAGAGTAATGAAGACTAATGTTATAGGTCTCTGGTTAATATTTTTTATTAATCCTCAGGTTAAAATATATATGATCTGTTCATAAAAATGTCAGAAGATACTGAAAAGCTTATATATAAAGTATAGTGAATAACATTAGGATTCAGAAAGCTGTTCTAGATCTCAACAAACTGGAGCAATGGGCTTAAAATGAAATATGACTGAAAGAATGTAAAGTCTTGTGACTGTAATATTCATGCAACAAATATCTATTGAGTAACTTTTCATGTATGGGGCACTACACTACACAGTGGAGATAAAATGGAGGAAAAAAATGGTAGTCTTTAATCTCATAGATACCATTTGGAAGGAATAATTTTCAGTGTTTGCCATTTGTACAGTATTGTGTATCATGCTTTACTTCATTTAATCTGTGTGAGGAAATAGGTGCCATTGCTATTTGTACCATATACAGTGATGGTGAACCTTTTAGAGCTTGCATTGATAACAAACAGCCCAACTGTGGCACAGTACCATAGGTTTGCCTCCACTGTTACATAAGAATAAACTGAGACTCCAAGAAATAAAGTAACAGCCACTGTTGAGTCCAGGATTCTGTAACCTGGGGCCACATGAATCTAGTAGTATACTGTCAGATACAGTGACTTCTAGGCACATGTGGCTATGTCATTTTAAATTAATTAAAAGTTAATAGAATTTGAAATTCTTTGCATCTACTAGCCACATTTCAAGGGTTGAATGGCTCCCTGTCACCAGCAGTTACCATATTTGATAGCACAGATTATAGAACATTTCCATTATCTCAAAAAGTTCTATTGGACAGTCCTTTTCTAGAACCTACAGTCTCCTCACACCTCCCCCCAAATATTACTAACATTTACATTATGCGCTTTAGCATATCTCTTTCCAAATATGTATCTGTCATCTTTAGTTTTGTGCTTTCAAAGTCAGCTAGAAACATTCCTTCCTAGGACAGATACAAGATAGAAGAAGTATGGTTTATTGGGTCAAGTAGAATAAAAATCTGAAATCTTAGGCTGTTTTAATAGCTTTAAGTGCCCAGAAGTAAATCCACTGTACCCCACACCAGCTAAACTGCTTGTAGATTATGTTCTCTTTTCTGTTTCAATTGTTGAGTCTCTTAACTGTTTTTTTTTTTAATTTTAAAAAGACAAAAAACCCCACAAGCAGTGGTTAATACATTGTGTATTGTTATTTTTACATTAGTTTCTCAGAGTACAAGATATAGCCTCTTAACTGTTGATCTAAACTCCTGTACATTTCTCTCCTTCTCCTACCCACTAAAACAGCAATTTTGGATCACTATTGTGGTCTACTTTTCCTTACTTCTCAGGTACTTCTGTAACAGAAAAGCTCGCTCATCAATGTGCTCATTGGTGCCCCACAAACAGTAAAGTGCATTTATTTATTTAGTCTTTTCGAGACAGGGTCTCGCTAGCAGTTCAAACTGACCTAGAGCTCACTTTGTAGCCCAGGCTGGTCTCAAACTTGGGAATGATCCTCCTGCCTCAGCCTCCAAAGTGGTGGGATTACAGGTGTGTGCCACCATGCCTGGCCTGTAAAGTGCATTTAATCTGTTAAGTTGCTAGTGCTTTTGATTATTCTTTTGTTTTGCATTTCCTCAGGAAATATTTTAAATTTTCACCAAATTTTACTATCTAGATTTCTAGCCCAGTAGCTGATATCAGCAGCTCACTTATCTTCTCCTTTATGAAAATTGGGGCCTTTCTTTTTTTCAAAGCAAGCCTATCAGGTCATATTCTGGTCTATTCATTACCTATCTTTTCTAGGATTTTGTCCATTTTCCTCTTTCTGTGCCCTTTCCCCCACTTTATGCCTACTGGCTGCCTTTTTAATCTTTAGTTGTATCATTTCCAAACCTCGTTGTACATTAATGTTACTGAGGATATTTTTAAAATATTGCTACTGGGGCCATCCTAGGGACTATGATTTGTTAGTCTTGTGTGAGGTCCAGACATTGATAATTTTTAAAAGCTTTTGAGGTTATTGTTTTCACCAGGCTTGAGAATCACTGCTCTAGTTGCTGCCTAATTTATCTTTTCCTTTTTAATAAAATTTATTGAGATAGCTACATTTACTTTGTATGCTTCCTCATTTCCCACTCTTTCTTTTTTTTCCCGTTATTTCTTTAACTACTATAGTCTGGGTCTCCTTTCACTAAAATCCTGCTTACCTTCTAATGACAAACTTAGCAAATGTATTAAATTCTTTATTGTGTAAATCCAATCAGAATTCAACTTGTTTGGTCTTTTTCCTCCACTGCATGCCCTTAACACCCACCTCCCCACCTTGACTCCAGTTTTGACAATGGAAACATCCCCTGGTTATTGAGAGCCACTAATTTGTAAGTTCTCAGTGGCCATTCCCAAGTCCTCTCACAGCTCTAATAATTACCTGTGTATTAAGGAGGCTCAAATCCATATTTCCATTTTGATCCTCTCCTCTTCCCTCCTTTCCCCTTCCCTTCCTCCTTCCCTTTTCTTTTTTTTTCCTACTGAGACTTAAACTCAGGGCCTCATGCTTGCCAGGCAGGCTCTATGCCACTGAGTTAAATCCTTGGCCCCTGTTTTGACCTTTATTAATCCAAGGCTTGAGTATAAAACTTCCTTTTTTCTTTTTAATGCTAGGGATTGAGCCAAAGGTCTTACTTGTTGTACTAGGCCAGAGATCTACCACTGAGCTATATCACCACAGCTTCTTATTGGAAATTTCCATCTGAATAGTATTCCATAGATATTTCAAACTAATGGCAATTAAGCTCTTTCCTTCCAAATCTAGTCTTCTTTCTTTATTTCTAATTTTGATTTTGATAGGAATATCACTGCCTACGCAATTTAGATGGCATTAACCTTCATTGTTTTTTTTTGTCTTCCAGTTATGCCTATCCAGTTAGTCAGTCTTTTAATTTTTTTATTTCCTATTTTTCAAATTATATTTTGTCCAACTGTTTTCCCCCTGGTTTACATCCACATCTTTTCTTGCTTGTACTGTTGCATTAAATTCCTGATTCTTTTCCTTCTCAAGGCTTTGCCCGTTTGAAACCTAGTCCTGCATCACCTTTGTGGGATTTTCTACCTAAATTTTCAAATACGTACCCACTCTGCTGCTTAAAGTATGTTATCATAGGGTTCATAATTTGGCTTCTGTTTTTAAAATTTATTTACATTTATTTGTATTTCTGTAATTCCTTCCACAGATGTTAGACATTCTTCTGTAAAAAAGAGTTTTTCTCATTTCCGTGCCCTACTTCATCTAGCTACTTATTTATTTTAGCATGAACTCATGGATTTTTTAAAATCCTGATTTACTTTGATACTCAAATAATACCAATTTGGGCAGAGTCATTAGATTTAAACATTTTAAACACTAGCTCTTGTTCAAGGCCCGTGTTGGGTGTCAGAGTAAAGTGACCAGGTTGTGCTTCTCTGATTATCAGCTGATAATTTCTAGCCTGTTGGGCAAATATAGTTTTTGCAAGGGTTCCTTTAGTGGACATAAAATACTTACAAGTTTTTTTAATTGCCAGAGGAGAAGGGAGGTGGTTACCCTAACTACAACATGACACAGCATGGGCCTCTGGGCAGCCTTAGGTCCAGCCTTAGACAAAAGACTGAACGGAACATTGCTCTGACGCCTAGACTTTGTGTTCTTTCAACTAGTAGCAGAGAGTAGGAGAAAGTCTTAAAGTTCCTTTTCTTACGTGTTCCTTACAGATAATTTTATTACTTTTTAAAAATTTTTAAAAAGAAAAAAATAGCAAAATAACAACATAGACAAAAACAAAACAAAGCAAAAATAATAAAAATGATACAGGGTTTCAGAAGAAAATGATAAGAGTTAATAGTGGTTGTTATATTACATATTGTTATCTTCAGATTACCAGATGTAAGAATGCAAAATTGATCAAACCAATAAAGAGAATAAAAAATTAAAAAATTAGAAATGATACATAGAAAAAAACAAAAAAATCAGGCCTCTCCAATTCAAAGAGCCAATCAAAAAGTGGGCATCTGAGATGTATATACACTTCTCAGATGAAGAAATACAAATGGCAAATAAATATATGAAAAAATGTTCAATATCATTGGTCATTTGAGAGATGCAAATTAAAACAACACTGAGGTTCCATCTCACCCCAGAAGGAATGGCTGTCATCAAGAAATCAACACATAACAAATGCTGAAGAGGCTGTGGGGGAAAAGGAACCCTTCTCCACTGTTGGTGGGAGTGTAGACTGCCACAACCACTCTGGAAATCAATGTGGAGATTCCTCACAAAGCTAGGATTAGAAGTCCCACTCAACCTAGCTATTCCCCTTCTGGGTATTTGGCCAGAAGAATTAAAAATATCATACCCCAGCAATATATGTACACCCATGTTTATAGCAGCACAATTTGTCATAACTGAATCATACTATTTTTACAGATATTACATTATTCATGTAGCCTGATTTATTTAAATTTAAATCAGTTATAATCTGATTTAACAGAGGCTTTAAAAAGAGGTCTTTTTCCTTACATGTAGAAATAAGTCATTTGTCAGATTTTATCCCAACCATATCAGCGTCGCGTTTCTGTGCTTCTGCTGTCCCTGCCCCCCACCAAGGCTTACTGTCTTAAGATATTTTACAGAAGGAAAGGACTTAATTTTTTTAAGGAGGATTTCTACTTCCCCACCTACCGTATACCCCCTTCTAAAAAAAATTGCATTCAGTGAACACTGTGCCACGTGCTCTGTGCTCCCAGCTGTAAGTAAAAGTGATTTGAAGATTGAAAGATAAGGAGGAATAGGCAAAGGAGGAGACTGAGAACAGCTAGGAGAGGAGGAGGATAATTTAGAGAGGGTACAGTTGTGGAAAATAAGACCTAGAGTGTGACTTTTCCTCCAGACCCTGTGTGGGTTGATTTTCCTCTTCTGTGAGTTGCTAACATTGAAATCATACACTACCTTTCTGTCCCTCACTTACACTATCACATTTAACATTAATAAGAAACAGTTTAACCCAGTGTGGTGGCACATGCCTGTAACACCAGCTTTCTGGGAAGCTGAAGCAGGAGGATCACAAGTTCAAGCTCAGCCCAGGCAATTAGCAACTTAGACCATGTCTCAGACGCATACAGAGACACATTCACATGACACATTCACACTCTCACAATTTCCCAACAACAGCTTAAACACTTACTGGAGCCCCTCTGAATAGTCATTTGCAGCTAAGATGACAAGGAGCCAACATCTGACTTCCAAAGAGTGAGACACCAAGAGTGAACAGTCATCAGCTGTTTAATGGCTGGTGAGATGAACTGCTGCAGAGCTTTAAGGAACTAGGCTGTTTCTCCAGCTTGGTTATCATTTCTTAAACCATGTGATAATTTACTCTTCTTGTCATTAGCAAGTGGGGGGTGGGTAGAGAATGTGAGTTACCTAGTGCTGTGTAACACATTTAGCAGTGTATGACATTTATTATCTCAATATTTCTGAGAATCATGAACTGAGGAGCAACTTAGCAAGGTGGTTCTGGTGAAGGGTTTCATGAAGTGGTATCAACGTATGGCTGTGGTCATCTGAACACTTAACAGATCCTGGAGGATCTGCTTCTAAGATGGCTCCTTCACATGGGTCTTGGCAGGAGGTCTCAGCTCTTCACCATATGGGTGCCTCCATAGATGTTTTTTATGTTTTATTTTTTTATTTTTGATATTGGGAATTGAACTCAGGACCTTGTGTTTGCTAGGCAGGCACTTGTGCCACTGAGCTGTATCTCCAGCCCTGCATAGGCCTCTTTGAATGTTTCTATGTCTTGGCAGCTATGTTCTTCCAGAGTAAGTGATCCAAGAGAGACAGAGGAAAAGGAATAAAATTATAATGCCTTTTTATATTCTAATTTGTTATTTCTGCCATACTTTATTTGTAAGAAGTCACTAAGTCTAGCACACTTTTAGAGGGACAAAAATTTAGTTCCACCTCTTTAAAGGAGAGCATTAAATTGGTAGACATTTTTAAAGCATCACAGTTGCCCCTGTGGCCACAAATTGTTTACACTTCTTGCATGTGTAAACACATGTATACTCACCTCCCAAAATCTATTTATGGAGCATCAGCTTGAAATCCAGATGGCTGCCCTTTAAATTTAGGTTCAAGTGTAGGTGAAGCTGCATGTCTGTCGGTCCTCTGGTACAGTTACTTTTGTTATGCAGACTTGTACACCAGAGTCAAGTTATCTGCCTGTCATATACCCAATATACAGTACAGAGATATGGACAGACAGTGACTTGATAAACATTTCTAGACATTCCAGTTCAAAAAAAGGGGCATGGGAGACACAGAGACATTGCACATTTACAACAGTTCTGGTACTTGTCTGAACAAATAGTGGAAGTTCCTTGATTAAGACTTACTTTGAGGGCTGGGGATATAGCTTAGTGGAATAAGCGCCTGCCTAGCAAGCGCAGGGTCCTGAGTTCAATCCCCAGTACCGCCAAAAACAAACAAAATAAAAAAAAAAAAAAAAAAAAAAAAAAAGACTTACTTTGACCAGGAGTTCTCTGTGGCTCTTGATTCCTCCCTCTGGGCTATTGACCTAATCTTGTGACTCATCCTTTCTTTTCCAGGAAAAGTAGTTCATAGTTTCAGCTACATGGCTTTCTTAGCTTGCTTTCCAGCAGAAATTTGAAGGATTAAAGGCTTCTCTTTTCATTTTGTACCATCTCTGCACCTTTCAGCTTAAACCTGAAGTGCTTTTAGAATGTTTTTAAGTTAAATTTGTCGGTACACTTTTAATACACATGGAGGTATTATTTATCATAGGGAATTAGTACTTGTACCTAATATATTTTGATTCTTTTTTTTTCCCCATTCCCCTCCCCAGCCCTTCTTCCTCTCCTTCTTTACAAAAGCTTTGTTTCTGTTTTTTCCCTTCAAATTCTTTTTCCCTGTTTGGGAAATTTCCTGCCATTACTTCTGTGAACAGGTTATTATGTCCTTTGTGCTTCTGATTTTTCATTGATTCCTGTCAATCTTATGTTATGCTTCTTTGCATCATCTAGCAGCTGTTAGATTGATTTTTCATGGTCCCTTGCTATTTTTAAGAAGTGTTTCATTTGATTATCATTGACCACAAAACTATCCTCTAAATTTGATATTCTGTCCTTACATTGGTTGTTTCTGCTGCATATACTTTCAGTAGAATTTTAAATCTCTTGGATAACTGTTTGAGTTTGTTTCATGTAATCTAAATCTTTGGGGATTCATGGTTTTCCATCACTTTCTTAAGCTCCTCTGTTTTTGGGGGTTTTATTTTGTTAAATCTGTATTACTGTACATTTACTGTATTCTTCGTTATGGTCATTATCTCTTTCGTTATCTGTGGAACTATTTCTTATTTCTTTCTAGAGGCTCATTTATTTCCTTTGTTACTTCTGCCGCTACCATTTAAGAAAGTTCAGGTGGGTGGCTTTTGATTTCTTCCACCTCAATGCCCTCTGGATTGCCTTGGGTCTGGGGTTTCATCTTGTTTCCTGTCTTCTCATTTTCTATTTTTTAAAATTTATTTTCTCCGTTGATGCTTGTAAATTGCTTATGGTAGGTAGCTTTGTTACTAGTATTGAGACCTTCTTAGGAAAGAATTACTTTTCAGAGATATCTTCTAGGCATAGCTGGCTTTTGGCTTTTGAGTCTGTCCGAAGATCCTGCCTCTTCAGTTTATTAGGATGAGAAGTTGTTGCCGATTTGGCCTAGCACCCAGTTCTTTGGTATTGGACTATGGTATTGTTTATGACCCTCAGACAATCTCAATATTGGTGTATAAAGAACAACAACTATGTCACTTTGGCTTAAGTAGTAACAGTAAGTAATAACAGTAGCACCAAGTACAGTCTGGGTAATGACAAACCATAGGAACTGTTAATTTGCCACCTTAAAATACGGGTACAGGATTTATAGTTATAACAAAATCTAAACCAAATTTTAAAACCATATACAGTAAGTATCCCTTCAAGAGAGCAATTTTACCCTTGGAAAAAATTTTAAGAGGCTTAAGAGGAAAATATAGAGAAATAATAGAAGAAAAAGAGATTAGAATCAAGGCTGAATGACAAAAGAAAATTAGTCAAGCTTTGGGAAACTGGTGAAGAAAACAGAAAGGAAATAAGACAGAAAAGGCAAAAAAGACTAACTGTAACCAAAACTAAAACTGAAAAAATGTTCACATTCATGAAAAAACAAAAACAGTCAAGAGAAAAGAGAAAGACCAAAAATAAAAACAAGCAAGGGAAGAATGGATTTCTCTATGATTTCAGGCCTTTGGTTATGTTCTGGGGTTTCCAGTTTTGTGGTAGTGTCTAATTCAAGGTGTATCTCCACTGTCCCTGGTACACAAAGGAGACAGAGCCCTGATCCATTCCTATATGATTCCAGCAAACCTGAAGTAGGATTAGGGCAGGATACTAGGTAATCCCAGGAAGCTGCAGTAGAAATAGGACACAGTGCCAATTCTGTTGCTTTCAACTCCATAGAAGTTCAGGCTGATCCTGGCCTCTTGATTGTGGGGTTGGGAACTGAGTTTAGCCTACAACACTGTGGGTGTCTCTTGTTAGCCTGACCTTCACTCCTTGGCCCTGGATGTCTCCTGTGGTTCTGCCTCACCCAGTTGCTGGGGCCCCTGAAAGGAAGCTAACCCAAGCCTGCTCTGAGTCCCAGGTTCAACTGGCTGCTTGCTAAAATGGCACCTGGGCAAGCTCCCTCTCTCCAGGGTACTCTTGGACTGGAATCACCCACTGACCATTGTAGTTCACTGCAGTCACTGCTATGTTCCACTGGTGCATTTTTCTGTGGAGTCCTTGGGAGTCACCTGCTGTGGAGGCCTCTGGGGTCACCCACCTTCACTGTGTTTATAGGTTTGAGCCTCTTCTCTCACACTGTGAGCCAGGAATCAGGGAGAAAGTGCAGTTTGCCCCCTTTTCTTTCTGCCCTGAGATCTGTCTCTTCACTTTCCCCATCAGCTCCAGTTCTCCTTTCAGATCCTTACTGGGTCCCAGGGATCCACTTCCCTCCTTTTTCTCTGCAAGTTGTTATATTCCAACTCCTGGATTCTGAATCTCAGAGAGGCTGACACACTGCTACTTACTGTCTGCCACCTTCCCAAAAGTCCTTCCCCCACAAAAAATGTTGAGTATCTTGTAGATCTTACTGACGATTTTGCCATTAGGCAAATGACACACCCATACCCATCTTCTGGTTAGACTTTGTCTAACTTGGGCTTCTGGGATTGCTGAGAGATGTCACCTATAGTGGGTAGAATTGTATCCCCCAAAACAATATGTTCAATCTTAGCTGTGCATAATATTTAAAAATAGCTTTTAGAGATATAATTATGACAAGATCATACTGGATCAGGGTGTGCCCTAATCCAAGGGCTGTTAGTCTTACAAGAGGAAAATTTGGACACAGGCACAGAAGACATAAGATGGACATATGAAGGTTGAGGCAGGGGTTGGGGCACTGGGTCTGTAAACCAAGAAATAAGGATTACTGAAGTGAAAAGGGATATGGAGCAGATTTTCCTCAAAGGGTCTAGAAGAATCCAACTCAATGGATACTTTTTGTTTTTGTTATTGTTATTGAGATTATGTAGTTGAGGCTGGCCTTGCACTCATCTCAAACTCATGGTAATCCTCCTGCCTCAGCCTCCTGAGTGCTGGGATCACAGGTGTGCAGACCATACCCAGCATCTACAGGCACTTTGGCAGTACTGGGGATCGAACTCAGGACCCTGCGCTTGCTAGGCAGGCGCTTATTCCACTGAGCTATATCCCCAGCCCCATCTACAGGCACTTTGATTTCAGACTTCCTGCCTCCAAAATATGGTAGTGATAGAACAAATTCCTGTTGGTTTAGCATACCCAATTTGTGATGATTCTTTATAGCAGCCCTAGGAAACTAACTGAATGCATGTAAGGTTCTTAGAAGCCCAGTTGTTTAACTCGTTCTTAGAAGCCCAGTTGTTTGAATGGTTCTCTGTCAACTATTTTAGAACTTTCTGAGGTCTAAAAGAATGTTTACAGCCATGTTCTTAGCTTCATTTTAAAACATGTTCTTTTGGCAGTGACCTGGATTTAATCCTTGCTTGAAATCTATTTCTTAACTTTAATATCACTTACTATCTGGAGACACTGAGGATTCCCAAGCATTATACATTCCTAACTCCTTTTAACTATCCTTCCTTTAATTTATCCCTCTCCTCTTCTGTGTTAGCATAAGCAGCAAGAAGCCAAGAGGCAAGGGTTGGGGCACTGGGTCAGTAAACCAAGAAATAACATGGGTTGCTGAAGTTAGGAAAGATACGGAGTAGATTTTCCTGAGAGGGTCTAGACAGAACCAACTCTGTGGTTTTTTCGTTTTTGTTGTTATTGTTTGGAAATACACTTTTTAGTATGGAAAATCTCTTTAGTTAGATCACTTCCAGCTCGAGTCACTGCTTCTGCAGTTCCTATAGAAGGCATGCAGCAGCTTCTGCAGGCATGTAGCAAGGGTCTTCATCCTTCTAGCTCCCAGTTAAGATTTTCCCAGCATTTGCTTATGCTGTCATCCACAACTTCCTCAAAGGCCATTGTGTTTCTGTTGTTTGTTGTTGTTGTATTTTGTTTTTTGGGGGGAGACACTGGGGATTGAACCCAGGGTCTCACACATGCTAGGCAGGTGCTCTACCATTAAGCTGCATCCTTATACCCTTGAACTGTTGTTTTACAGTACTGGATGTTAAACCCAGGGTTTAACATTGAGCATGCTAGGTAAGTACTGTAACATTGAGCTACATCCCCAGCACTTTTTAAATTTTATTTTGAGATAGAGTCTCACCAAGTTGTCTAGGTTGGCTTCAAACTTGCAATCGTTCTGCCTCAGCTTCTGTAATAGTTGGGGTGTACAGGTGTGCACCACCACACTGGGCCTCATAACTGTTTCTTCAAGATTCTTCCAATGTTCTCTGATGCTTTCTTCAGAATCTTTCCACTTTATGCCTGCTGCAGGGTTCTAGAGATAGTCCCACATTTTAGATTGTAGGGTTTTTTTGACACTGGGAATTGAACTCAGGATTTCGTGCTTGCCAGGCAAGTGCTGTGACACTGAGCTATATCCCTAGCCTTAGGTTTTTGTTATGGCAGTGCCCACTTCCCAGTATCCATATCTGTAGTAGTTCATTATTACTGTATAACAAATTATCCCAAAGCATACTGAGTTTAAAAAGCAAGCATTTATTATCTCACAAATTCAGTGGCTCAGAAATTTAGGAGTAGTGTAGCTAGGTGGCTCCAGCCCAGGGTACTCAAGAGTCAAGATGTTGGCCATGACAGTGGTCATCTCTAGCATTCAGTGGGTTTCATATTCTGGCCAGTTTGTTCAGGCTTTGGGGAGGAGGCCTTAGTTCCTCATCACATGGACCTTTCCCTAAAATGGCTTGATAACAGTGCTTTCCTAGAGCAGATAATCTAAGAGAAAGTGTAAGAAGCCACAGGGCTTTTTGGGTCTTGTTTTGGATGTCACAGGTGATTGTGTCTCCTGTATTCTCTTGTTAAGAAGTGAGTCACTAAATCCACCTTACACTCAAGGGGAGATTTTCAAATAATTTTTGGACATATTTAAAACCAACAGGATTTTTAAAAAAATCAGACTTATAGTAGAAGAAATCAGAATAGTGTTTAGCAAAGGCTAGGTCTGCCAGGATGAATTGAGGAATTAATGGTCAAAGGACATAATACTTCAGTTTGGAAGAATACCTTCAAGAGATCTATTGTACATTATGGTGATGGTAGTTAATTGAAACTTGCTAGGAGAGCTGGGCATGGTAATATGTGCCCATAATCCCAGCCCTGTGGGTGGTAAAGGCAGGAGGATCACAGGTTCAAACCCAACCAAGCTAACTTAGCAAGACCCTGTCTCTCCCCTCACCCCACAAAAGAACTGAGGATGAAGCGCAGTGTGAAGACTCTGGGTTCAATCTCCAGTGCTGGTTGAAAAGATTTGCTTCAAGAACAGATTTGAAGTGTTTTCATTACAAATGAGTATACAAGGTAATGCATAGTTTGTAAGCTTTATTTAGCCATTCCACGATGTACGCATATGTCCAAACATCCTCTTTTATAACCACAGATAGGTATTTTTAACTTTGTCAATTAAAAAATAAGCAGTAAAACCACAATACAAAAAAAAAAAAACTGGCAGAGGAAATAATATACTTAACTGTGGTTGAACTTTAGTAGCAGGGAAAGTCTAATACTGTTAAAGATGCATTGACTGACCTAATAAAGTAGAAACCAGGGAGTTATAAATGTCTATCATTCAGAACACAAGAAATACATCAAGCCATCTCTTTGAAAGGTAACAAAGACTCAACTCATCAGGATAAAGAAATGGGTACATCTGCCATCTTAAGTGTTCAGAATGAGAAGTGCCAAGCAAATGTGTGTGTGTTATAGTCATCTGAAACACCTTTAAAATAGAATTATTCTCATACTTATAAAAAAAGGTTCTTTAAGTGCTATATAAAAATCTAGTTCAGAATCCTACTTGCTCAGCATCCCTTTTAAGGTCTCCTCACATTGGTGCCAGAGATCTGAGGGCCCTAATTTGAAAAATGTCCTGTAATATAAGATTCCTTTCCAGCCTAATTCACAAAAATTTTTAATCCATACTATGACAGAGTTCACAGATAAAGATAACAGAGCACAGTCTTACAGCACTAGGTAGTAGACTGATCTCTGGTGCTCTATCTTACACAATAGGCAGTGAAAAGGCATTGTGGTGGGGGAAGTAGTTGATGTCATGGTTATCTGTACTTTGCTTTGTTGTCTTTTTTTTTCAGCTTTTAAAAATATTTATTAATTTGGTTTTAGAAAGTATAGAAAAATTACAGAAATGATAGAAAATTACAGAAAAATCAGTACAGTTAAGTCGCATAACTTTGGAAGGCAGATTTATGCTTTCACATCGGAGACATCCAGCATACAATGCTGATAGACACCTGAACAATAGGTGGCAAAGGGTACACAATATGTACATCTTATTTATTTATTTACTTATTTAGGGTGCCAGGAATCAAACTGAGGACCTTATGCTTGCCAGGCAGGCATTGTGCCACTGAGCTATATCCCCAGCCCGCAATGTGGACATTGGAAAGTCTTCTCTGCCACTATTTATTTTAGGGCAAATACCAGTCCAGTAGAAATAGTTCCAAACACAAAAGGCACCTATAGTAAACATTAGACCTTAACCAATAAAAAGAGCTACATGTTTACATGAATAAAAGAGGCCCTTTCAGTGCAGCTCTCCTGCAAGGCATCGAGAATATAAATGCAAAAGCAACCGCTAACTAAAAAACATAAATGCTTATCTGAATCTGGTGTGTGAACTGCATAATGACTGTCATCCTTATTTTTTGGTGGTGGTATTGGGGAATTGAACCCGAGGGCCTTCACATTGAGCTACCTCTCAGCTCTTTTTAAAGTTTTTATTTTGAATTCCAGGCATGGTAGTGCATGCCTGTAATCCCAGAACTTGAAGGCTAAGGCAGGGGGATTGCCAAATTCATGGCCGGCCTGGGCTACATAGTGAATTCAAGGGCAGCCTGAATTACAGAGACCCTGTCTTAAAAAAAAAGTTTTTGAGAGAGGGTCTCACTAAGTCATCAAGCTACCCAGGCTGGGCTTGAACTTGTGATCCTCCTGCCTCAGTCTCCCAGAGTGCTAGGATTATAGATATGCACCACCACACCAAGCTGACAATCACTTGTGATTATAAACCTATAGGCCTTTTATTGTCATTTGAATCAGCATAAGTACTATGTTTATAACTGGGGACTCTCAAAATTATTTATCCACAGTCATGATTTTTTTTTGTTGCATTTGCCTTTAAAATGCTTGCTGTGTATTACATTCATGATGTGTTAAGAATACCTGTTATCCTTCAAATATTCAGCACAACCTAAAATTGCTATTTGATACTTTCAAAACAAAGTCTCTTTTAATAGTATAAAGTCTGTAAAACTGATATCTGGGGCCCTGCGGCTGCTGCGCTGTGGGCCCCGTGGCTGCTGCGGTGTGGGCCCCACGGCTGCTCCACTGAGGGCCCTGGGACTGCTCCTCTGTGGGCCCCGCGGCTGCTCTGCTGAGGGCCCCGCTGAGGGCACCTCACGGACTCGACCCGCCCCCACCCATAGTACGGCGACGGGGTGGAGCTCGGCAATCTGCTGTGAGCATATGTGCTTTTCCACCTCCGATCATGGCAGTTTGTATATACCCATGTATGTTATAATATAGTCTGAGGCAGCTATATCTCTTCCCAAGGCGAGAGTCCAGGGTTATAGATAAACCCAGGAGTACAGTTATTATCACAGGGAAGATGACTGAGTGGTAGGGCAACGGAGATGAGGGAGGAGAAAAATTGAATGATCAAATGGGCCATCGTCTGTGTAACTGAGTAACAAAGGTGAAGGTAACATTAAGTAGGACAGCATCCAGGGCTAATTCCCTTCTGTGTTCTCTATAATTTTGTATTTCCTCAATCGTTTTTGTATTAACAGAAGTGAAGATGACTTTATATTATACAGCATCCAGTGCAAATTCCCTACCATCTTCTCTATAATTTGGTATTTCCTTTAATGTTTATGTGTTAACTAATGTGAAGATAACATTATGTAATACAACATCCAGTGCTAATTCCCTACTATATTCTGTATAATTTTGTATTTTTGGTATTGTTTATGGCTTATTCTGGTTCATATGTCTCCATTCTTTTGTCTTTAAAATAAAATTTTAAAAAACTGTATCAGATAAACCGTCAATCGAAAAAAAACCTGATATCTATGATTTCAGCACCTAAAGTACATTCTGACCAATTTATATTCTCTGAGCTAAAATTAGGATCCTCAGGATTTGTGTATATGTACAAACATTGCAAATTATTTTCTTAAGCTAATAAAAACTTTAAAAAAATATAAATAATCCTTTACTGTAAAGATTCAAATCCATATATGGATGCTCTGTCTTAAGAGGAAGCAAATATGCATCTGCACCTAAAGCAAACGGTTCTCAGTAGGGTCTCCCTGTGCAGTTCAAGGTGGCCTCGAGCTCACTTTGTGGCCCTGGCTGGTCTCAAACTTGTAAGATCTCAGCTGGGTTTACAGGCATGGGCCACCATGCCTAGCTCTTCTGTTGTCTTACCTAATTTTTTTCTCCTCTGACAGAATAATACAACAGATCTTCGCAGGATTCTTTGCAAATTCTGCAATTCCTGGATCCTCACACCCTTTTTCTTGGTAAGTAACTAATTGCTACCTAGCTTACTCTGCCAGAGTAGCATCATTTCTGATGCTGTCATTACTGTGCTGTAGAGAAAACCTGGGTAGGTGGGTATGTGCATATGACTGGAAGCTTGTTAGCCTGCCGTTGTTTGTTGAGCTCAGACTTAATTAGAACTTTTTTCTTTAGTATTCAGGCTTTGGAGGACTGCCCCTCCCCTTTATATTATGATCTGAGTGTTGCGTTGAGGTAGGGAATGAGGAAGTTCCTTCTAGGCTTGGTATCTAACTTGTGAGTTTCTCCTTTAGACAATATGGGAAGATTTTATTGCTTAAACTTTTCTGAAGTGGAGGGCTGGGGTTCTGTAACTCAGTGGTAGAGGGTTTGCCTAGTATGCACAAGGCCCTAGGTTTGATTTCCACCGTAGCAAACAATTTCAGAAGTTGAAAACAATATACTTATTCTTTTTCCAAAGTAATATTTTTCAGAAGAAGCAAAAGCTATAACTCAGTATCAGAGTGATGCTTAAGTAGAATAGGGTTTAAAGATGGAATTTCTTCTTGTCTGGTCAATTATTTGCCACTTCTGAAGGCTTCTTTACTCAGAGGGACCTCAGTCTTTCCCCATACTTAGCCCATTTTCCAGCCTCTATTTCCTTTGGATTTGAGCCAGAAACTGGACCTCCATCACCCAGGGTAGTACCACCAACAGTACCAAGAAAAAGATAGTGCTAGGTTCCTTTTTGTAATTGCTCAGAGTTGTGATTTAGAGAGACTACTGAGGCTGCTTCTCTACTAGAAAGTTTCTCATTTTCCAGGGCCATGGGACAGCCTCTTTGAATGAGCGAAGTTTGCTGTAGATTTTGGCCAGCCCTGAAGGAAAAATTCTCCTTAAAAAGCAGCTCCATTTATGTTTGATTTAAGTTTGCAGAGAAAAGAAACTTTTCTTAACAGGCAACAAGTCAGTCTTTTTCCTCTTGTGTGTCATGTGATTTTTTAGGTAACTTCACATTTTATGTTCAGCTTAAGTAAAATTCATAGAGAATGAGAGGCTATCTCTAAATGTTTGACCTTGAAAATAGAGAAATTCTTTGCCTCTTGATTCTAGTGACTTTTGAGCTTCGAGAGAGAACAGGATCCCTCTGCCAGCTTTTCCTGTAATATAAGGCAGAGCCTGGGCACTCTGTCTAATACTGTCTATCTCATCTCACATATAGGAGCGGGATGCTGCACTCCAACCCTGGGGACTATGCCTGGGGTCAGACAGGGCTTGATGCCATTGTAACCCAGGTGAGGAGCTGCCTTTTGAGGGTGTCTGTTCGGTGTGTCTCATGGTTCCACAGGTTTCCTGCTTTCCTTCTGCTACTTTCTTGAAATTACAGTCACTCTGCTTTCTCTAATTTTTGGAACTTTTGGGTTTCCATTTTACTAAAGAGATAAATGGTTTATGGGTTTAGTTTAGCATCCATGTATCAACTATGTCCAAGGGGATTTCTAGAACATGTTTCACCTCCAGAGAAGATCAAGACTTCTCCTGTAAGAAGCAGTATATTGTATTTTGGCCCTGCTGTTCAGTCCTGTGAGGATCCTGTAAATAAGTACTTTACAAAAAAGAGGGTCTCACATGTTAAAGCGGGAATTTCTGCTAGATGGAGCAAAGTAGGGGAAGGAAGCAGAGAAAAAGGTATTCTCATGCCATGTGTAATTTCTACTTGCTTCTGTTTATTTTAATTTGATTGTTTTTTCATTTTTCTTGTAGATTGTTGAGCACAGAAAGCATGTCATTTATATCTAACTCTTTTTATAGGCAGTAATTTACTGTTTCTTGACTTATCCAATGCTACTCTCCATACTCCCCCATTTTCTTCCTCTGGCAGAAAGTTTTGTACCAGCTAAGTGTTACCTTTTATAAAGCTATGGTTTTATTTATGGCATCACAACTCTTTATCACCGTGAAGTTGCTTTATCCCCAAAGGGGGGCCTTACAGTCATGGGTTTGTCTGTAGACTGACACTAATGCCACTCTGAAATTATAAAGGAATTTTAAGTGTTCTAATAGTGGGGACAGGGACACCTAAGCCTTTTGGAGCCTTGGCAGAAGTAAGAACAACTAACATTTCTAATATCTGCTATGTTTATTCTCAGCTGGAGCAGCTCCCTTTCCAGGGATATTGAGATGTCTGCCATTTCTTTTTCTTTTTCTTTTCTTGTAGCTTTTAGGACAACTGGAAAATACAGGGCCTCCCCCAGCTGACAAGGAAAAAATCACTTCTCTTCCAACAGTGACAGTAACTCAGGAACAAGTTGGTAGGTTTATTTTCATATTTATTCTATCATCTTATATCTATTCAAAATTCCAGTACCTTTTTATACTGGATACATTAAAATGAAGCTATAGATTCCTAAAATTCCTATCTGGGTACCATGTATGCAAGGTATATGTCTCTTCATGAGAGATTAATCAACAAGTATTTCCTGAGCCATTATCAAGTCCCTTTCCAGGTACCATTGGAAATAAAGAGGTATAAAGATATGTATGACTTGATTCTAACTAGGTGAAGAACTTATTAGTGGAAGCAACACTTATCAAATGGTTTATAATTTTGGAATAATGTTGGACAGGTGAAACTGTCCTTGGGGAAAGAGGAAAAGAATAAATGAGAGACTGGGAATAAGCACTGAAGGAATTTGGTGATAAGGGACATTATTTTGAGCTGAGAGTTTCATTCTCCATTTAGGTGTATAGTCAAAGGTTTACAGGCAAGATGAGTCATCTTAGATTGTTTTGCTTAAGAAAAAACCTGAACTAATTTTTTTTTTTTTAAAGGATATAGGATCTCACTGTGTAGTTCATGTTGGCCTGGAACTCACATTGATCTTCCTGCTCAGCCTCCCTAGTATAGGGATTACAGGCGTATGCCACCTCACCTAGCCCTAATATCAACTAATGTAAAAATGTAAGCATAAATACGATGTTTAAGTCAGATACAGGAGAACGACCTTATTAGATCTCAAATAGAATCTGATTTGAGGATTAATGGGGCACATGACTAGAGAAAAGGGTGGGACTTTGTTGAAAAGTTAGGGTTAGATGTTTTAGGTAGTAGATAAGTTTTGCATGTCTTCAAATAAAGAATAAGGGAATTCAAGGCTCTTTCAGAGGAGAGGTAGTGCATAAAATAGAACAGATATGAGAGACAGCAGAGCAGAGGTTTAAAGAGGCTGTTGGAACAGTCTAATTGTGGTTCTGTTAATCATGGCAGTGCCCACAGAAAGGAAAGGGTTGATTTAGAAGTTCACTTTGAAGAAAGGTTTTTATCACCAATTGCATAATGGGATGAAGGAGAAGGAAGATGGAAGATGATTGTAAGATTTTGCAACTTTATATCACAAAAGGTGGTGCTGCCCTCGTGGGGGACAGAGATAATGAGCAGGCCTGGGTTTGGGTAAGACGATGATGTGATGCTTTTAATTTTGAATCTGTTGGTCTTGAAGGGCCAGCTGAGAATCCAAGTGAAGGTGAGCTGAAAAGGTGACATCAGGGAAAAGTAGCTGGTAGCAAAGTGTAAGATATACATGGAGGGTTAAAGGCCTGGAAATGGAGATATTGCCCAATAGGCCCTTCTAGTAGACTTGGCCTGAGAAGTAGAAGTTGGAATGAGGGTGAAGTTGTTGAAATGAGAAGAAAGGAGTGAATCTCCTAAGTGGTAGTCATGGTCCAAATGCCTTGACCACTTCGGGAGCATAGAACATAACCTTGTCAGTAGAGATGGAGACTAACTAGTATTTTTTGCCAAAGTTGGAAAACTCAGAATTTGCTGCTTGGAATTCCCAGTGTAGTTTGTGACCATTTCCTCTAAGGAAAGAAGGCTCCTGGCTTTATTTGAAGGCCTGAACTATATTTGGCCTTCACAATGCTGTAGCACCACCTCCTGGTACAACGTTCAGTTAACAACTTCTACAGAAGACTAGGACAGCCTCACTCAGAGGATACATGATATGTAGAAGAGCCCAGAAAAAGTAGCTTGAAGCACTGACTGGAAGCTGCTGAGATGGCTGAGATGAGTCCCTTGGTGTGCATGTTGCCACTGTCTCCTGTGCAGAAACTGCCTGCCAGAAGGCTGCCATACATAGGGGAAGATGTTTTTCTTATTTACTTAATGGATAATCTGAACCTCAGTGTCTTCCTTCCAGCATTTTACATTAGAAAGTAGGCTATCATATGGTTCTTGTCTAGGCCTTATTGGAGTAGGCCCTATTCAGCATTCCCGTTTTTCATGTCCCTATCTATTACTACTTCTACTATTTTGAAATAAAATTTATGCTTTTTTTCTGCTTCCCACTTGCATGCAACTTCTTTTGTCTTTCATCCTTATATATTCCTTAGATTGTTAGAGATATTTGGTTAGTTTTATTATCCTTCATTTTGCTTGTTTACTTTAAAAGGCATTTGTTCTTCTAACAGAGATGGGTTTAGAATGTCCAGTATGTAAAGACGATTACACAGTTGAAGAGGAAGTCCGGCAGTTACCCTGCAATCACTTCTTCCACAGCAGTTGTATTGTGCCCTGGTTAGAACTGGTGAGTAGAAGCCAGCTGTGGTCTGTGAGGAGGCAGCTGTGTAAGTCACACCTTTAGGGGTTGGGGGTGGCTCAGGGTAAACATGTAGCTACCAGTTCATAGACAGCAAAATATCAGAGTTTTAGTCTCAAATCCCTGGCAGGTTTTTGCTGCCACCATCACTCTTTCATTAGATTATGGTCTCTTAGAACTTCTGACCAGTGGTTGGCAACAGTAGTCTGCAGGCTACGGAGGCCTGCTGTAGCTCAGGCTGGTCTCAAACTCTCCATTTTTTGTAAATCAAATTTTTTGGAACACAGCTCTGCTCATTTGTTGATAAACTATACATGGATACCTTTGTATTACATAGACAAAGTTAAGTAATTGCAACACAGTTGGTATAGTCTACAAAACCTAAAATATTTACCTCCTGTCTTTTTAAAGAAAAAAATTTGTTCACTCCTCTTGACCACATAGAAAAATGATGGGCAGATGGGCAGTTAGCCATCTGTTGTATCTCAGATTGCTGTTTCTAATTGCTGTTTGTAATTGGTTTTGTTTGGTAGTATGTGTTAGTTGTTAATTTGTTGCCCTGAAACTCTGTGTATTCTGCTTAAGTTCTGTTTGGGAACCCAGTATGTGCTATGTAGAAATGCATGACATTTTAGTCTAGTTGTCATGTCATAGTTTTGGATGTGCTAAATTCTGGAGTTTCTTATATATTCAGTATCCCTAGCTTTTCAGGTCAGTGGGTTCACATGAGTGATCTCTTTGTGTTTCAGCACGACACATGTCCTGTATGTAGGAAGAGCTTAAATGGTGAGGACTCTACTCGGCAAACCCAGAGCTCTGGAGCTTCTGCAAGCAACAGATATGACAGCCAGATACATGACCGATGGACTTTCTGAAACTAAAGACCACACCTGAACCAGGGCTGTTGGAGATAGTCTTCTTACCATAGATGTAAATTGTATCAAAACAAAAAAAAAATAGTAGATGGATTTAGGAATCACATAAGAAACCCCAACCCATAATATTAATGCAATGAGTGTTTTTCTTCTCTAAATTTAAAGTTAGTATCTACAAAAAGAATTGTATCTACAACCAAATTCCTCTTATTCCTTAATTCAGAGTGATAATTTTATAATTGTGAAACTTAAGTACAGTATATGGGTTTCTCCCATCTGAATAAAGTGAGTTCTTTGAAGTCCAGCTAGGGTCCTGCTGTATGTCATATTGCCCTGTAATGGATGTTTCCACCTCCTTCAACATTTGTCTCATCATTAGTGTATTTTGCAGTAAATTCAGAGGAACCAGAACACTAAAATCCTGATTAGACTGGGTGTGGTGGTACATGTCTGTGATCCCAGCATGTGGGAGGCTGAGACAGGAAGGAGGATCATTGCTAGTTTGAGACCAGCCTGGGCTATAAAGTGAGCTCAAGGCCAGCCTGAACTGCATGGTGAGACCCTATCTCAAAAAGATAAAATCCTGATGATGTAAAGTCCTTTTGTCTTAATTGTGTAAAAGCATCTACTTTGGTCCACATAAGCAGTGAAGTAAGATATGACTAATTCAGGAATCTGAGATTGATGGACTTTATCTCAATCTCATACAGCAAATTAAAGAAAAATTGAAGTGGGAAGGAACAAGTGGTCTGTCATCGTATACTCCAGTGTGTACTTTCTCCAGAAACCAACAAAGCATGTTTTGGGAGTCTTATGTTGGGAGACGTCTAATTCTGGTTCCTGTTTTGGAATGGGCAGGCTAACAAGACACGGACAGACAGATGCTTGAAATCTTTAGTTCTGAATGTTTTTTAATGGATGCCCAACTCATTGTTCACTGTCTTTTGTTCTAGCAACCTTAAAATAATTTCCCTTATACAAATAGGGTGACTTCATTAGTACTTCTACAACCAGTGCACTGTTTTGGTAATTCATTATTCATTAAGAATTGAAATTTTACATTGTTTTAATTTTTGAAGTCCATTTTTTATCTCTGAAACTTTTCTGGTCTGCTTTGTTCTGCTTAAACTTGTAGTCAGACTAATTAAAATGATCATGCCCAGAATGAGTAGGCCTGAAAGAGGTAGGCCTTACTTTTTAAGTCTAACAATGTCCTATACATATGTTCTTTTGAATGTTTAAAGTTGAATAAATGAGGAATGTTAATGTTGTTGGAACTTCAGAGTCTCAAAAGGATACAATAGAGTCACATAACAGCTGCTAGTGTACTAAAGAGTGTGTCTAAAAGGTGTACAAAGTGGCAAAATTTGTGGGGTCATATCAGCCTTCATAGTTTAGAGAAAATCACTGTTCTTACCTAAGTCTTTCTTGTCTAAGAGTCTTTCCTTGGTTTTTATTGACTGTTACACACTGATTTGGGGCTGAGGAAAGGGACTGAAGATATCTTTTTCTTTGATAGAGGATAAAAGAATTGGGGAGGGAAAAGAAAAAGTTGGAGTGGTCTGCTAAACTAATAACTTGCCTCTAAAAGTTGTTTACTAGAAACTGTGATTCAGATTGGGCCCAAGGGTAATAAAGATTCTCATTTACTGTACCTCTCCTACTGTACCTCTGCAGGGCTTGCTTCTTTGGCGGTAATCTGCTTGTTGTAGTTAGCGCATGACATGTAACTTGGCGAATACACACTGGTTTTGCGTTGGGAGTAAAGGGGGTGGGGGATATGGAAGTGCATTTTATTTGACTACTACTTAGATGGAAGAAAGCGGTGTTGAGTTAAAGGACATTTCAATTTTCAAATAGAGCATATTGCAGGTATTGGCTCTGTCAGAGAATTTTGACACCTTCAAAATATAATAATTAAAAAAAGAGAAAACTTTGGACACCTTGGAGATTTTATCTACCTGTTAGTATCTGGAGATGCCAGGAGAGGCAGTTGCGCTTTTAGGTATTTCTAGAGAACTAGAAAGGATCTGAGTAGTTTTACAAAGGAAGAAAACACAGTGGTAGAAAAGACAGAGATCTGCCGTTTTAGTGTCCAGTATAGTAAGCAGCAGCAGACTGAAATATATGAAAGTTTCTTTCCGTTTTTTGCCCTGGATCTTGTCTCGTTTAATGAATTTGTTATGTGACTTCTGCTAATGGGAAACCTTTCAGACTTTCAGGTTAATTTATTTTAAGGAGTAAGATTTCTTTAGAGAAATATGATGTATATGTAGCTATAGAAAGAGATTATAATAAAGACTTGGCTCTTGCAGTTATGAGATGAGAAGTCCTAAGGTCTGCACTGGGCCAGCTAGAAATCCAGGAGAAGTTAGTGTAGTTCCAGTCCAAGTCTTAAGAGTACTGGCACCGTCAGTGATTTAAGTTCCAGTTTGAAAGCCAGTAGGCTTGAGACCCAAGGAGAGCTGGTGTTTCACATCTGATCCAAAAAATAGGAAATACTGATGACCCAGTTTAAGCACTTGGGCAGGAAGAGTTCCTTTTACTTGAAAACAGTCATCATTTTGTTCTTTTTTTTTTGTTGTTTTTTCATCTTTTGTTCTGTTCAGACTGCTTGGATGAGGACTCACCCCCACATGTTACAGACAGCGATCTCTGTTCCATATATGTAACTCAGATATTAATGCCATGCCAGAACGCCCCCTCAGGTACACCCAGAATAATATTTAACCATATACCTGGGCATCCTGCAGCCTAGTCAAGATGACAAGTAAAATTAACTACTACAAGGGGGTAAAAGTAGAAATGATGCACATAGTAACACTCATCCCACTTGAGTTTTGCCATGTGAGGAGTCTGCCTTGGCTTAGAGGCCTAGTAGTATGTACATAGTATGTGTATAATTTCTCTTTTTCCTCCTTAATCTAAATTGATCTGTAAGTCTGAAATGCCTCCCATTCTAGGAGTCAACATTTTATATTTATTGATCTAACAACAGAATGTGGCTGAGATTATGAGTTTATTTCTCAGATGGGTACAGTGGTGCATGCCTGTAATCCTAGCACTTTGGGATGCTGAGGCAGGAGGATTGCAAATTCCAGTCACATTTGGGCAACTTAATAAGACCCTGTCTCAAAATAAAAGGGGCTACATATGTGGCTCAGTGCAAAGGTCCTGGGTTCAGTCTCTAGTACAGGGGTAGGACTGAGGTCGGGGTGGAAAGTTTGTTAGTTCTTGGAATGTCTTGCCCTTAAGTATTTTAGCTTAGATACAGTGACCACAGCAGCAGGCTAGATAACCTGGGCTTTTTGGATGTCCATTCTTCTACAGCTGGAAGATGTACATACTTTGGAATCTGGACACTTTATAGGGGTCAAGGGAGAGATTGCTACACCTGCTATTTGAGTCTGCTTTCCCTGATTGTCAAAGAAGAGAAAACTCCTGATTTTAGGTCAAGTCCTCACTGTAAACTTGAGACCTTTGCATTCACATTAAATAGCCCACTCTGTGAATTCTGTCCAGAGCTTAACAGATGGTTTTGTTATTCTGAGAGTCTTTTATCCATTACAATTTCTCCTATCATACATACATATACAGTAAATAGGTATTTCTTTCTGTATGTTACAACATGAGGGAAGAAAACCGATTCACACATAATTAGGATTTCCCAGAGGTTGATAGTCTTGAAAGTTGGGAGATTGTATAGGTTAGTGCCTTATTGATCTCCCAGTGATTGATGTGTCTCAGTTTCCAGATAGGTTAATCTAAACCTTTTCATATGTTACCTTGCTGGACAGAACAGTATGGTTGGGGAAAGCGGAGAGATGAACACTGAGCTGCTAACTCTGACATCCTTAAAGTTTCAGAACTAATGTGTTGGAAGGCATGATTATGATGTTAAGAAATTAACGTATCCTGCCAGGGGTGTTGGTGCTGCACACTTGTAATCCCAGTGTATGGGAGGCTGAGGCAGGAAGACTGCCACAAGTTTGAGGCCAGCCTGAGACCCTGTCTCAAAAAAATTAATATTTTCTCAGAGTTCCCATTGCCAGTTTACTGGAGTTAAAAAATATGGAGACTCCAGAATGACATATTATCCCTGTTGCGAGATAGCTTCTTGACCCTTTTCTTATAATATTTTAATTTATAATAAAAAGTTATCTTAGAAGTGTATTATTCTTAGAATTCTAGAATTAGAATTCTTAGAATTATCTGAGGATGTAGAAATGGTTATTAATTAAATAGATCCCTTAGCTCATTTATCATTATTTGCTGCATAACAGTTGGACAAGTGCTTCGTAGATGTTTGCTTTGAGCAGTGTTATGGTCTGGTAATTGTTTCTCAGGTTAGAAGGAATTTTGGGAAACAACTTGTTTTTTAGCCCTGAGAAGTCTCACTTTGATAAGTAGTTATTAGAGGGAAAATTCCTTCCTTATGCCTATATATCCCATTATATATACACATACCTATGTGTGTATATTATTTGCATTTGTGTATATCTACATAATGTGTATACTTGCAGATGCAAGTATCTACACATTTCACCCCAGGCGAGGAAGAAGAGATAATGGTGAGTGTGGAGGAAAAGTGAGCAGTGGTACTGAAGAGAATTACAGCCTCACAGTGTGCTTGTCTCTTTCCATACCACGAGGCCTGGTTCCTAGAAGTTCTCTTACAGGAGACATTGGTTTGAGCAGGTACTTTGTTACCTGGTCTATAGCAGAGATTCACTAGAAGTAAATACCTAGTCACTTACAAGAATTGAGAATAATTTGAGAAAATGGTGTTTATTCTCCATTGCTCCTGTATTATAGTCAGTTGAATGCAAATTAGCTACCTTGATTTTTAAATTTTTATTTATTTTTGTTGGTGCTGGGGAGTGAACCCAGGGCCTAACACATACTAATTTTACCACTGAGCTACATCCCCAGCTCTAAAAAATCTTCTTGATAAATTCTTGACACCAAATTGACTATCTTGTGACCTTCATGCCTCAGTTTCTCTCTGGCTTCTGGGAGCTGTTCCCTACAGGAATATAAATCAAAAGTATCAGTTTTAAGAAGAATCGGGGTGAGCACTGTCTGTCTTTAAACTATAACAGAATTGCCCTTGGGGTTTTAGAGATGACAGGTACTTTCAGAGTTGGTTATCACATCTGATGTAGGCAGGCCCTGGACATCTGTGAAGGAAGATAAATTTTAGTAGGGGAAGGAATAGAGTTTATATTCAAATAGATTCTTGAGTAAAAGAGGAAAAAACCCTCTTCACCCTTCATAGTAGAGAGATAGGAAGATGAAATGTCCTGTGTACAAGAATAATCCAGTGGAGGTGAGTTGAAGGAGACTGACTTGTAGGTAGGAAAGAGTACTATTACTGAATTTCTAAAATGGATCTCATAAGTTCTGATGCAGAAAGTTGGTGAAAAGTGTTGATGGGATAAGTATACTGTAAATGGCTGCACTGTGGGGGAAATTCTTTGCAGTAATGTCACTATTTTTCATAACTCAGTTCTGGGAGCCACAGGGATGTTCCAGGGATTTGAAACTGAAAACATACAATACAGTGTGTACAATTGGAGACACTTTCCAGGATCAAAGTATAATTCTTGGTTGAGTTAAAGAACATGGGGTTTTTATCTCTTATACTGGTCACAGATGATGAATTATATCAACTTTAGGACTTTTTTTCATAGCTGGCAAGTTATATTTAGTGTCCACAAAAGTGGAATCTATCTTTTACCTCTCCTCCTTAAACTAGGGCACTTAGATCTGTGAGTCATGGTATATAGGCTTGTAGGCCTTCACTTTTTTTAATACCATTTTTGAGATCTAAAAATGATTAGATTCCCTCCCAACCATATGACAGCTATATTTCTAATGTTTTGGTTAATATTATAACAAAAAGGTGCTATAATTTCAGTAGTGCTTTTAAATCAATTTGTCTTTATTAGTTATACCAGAATCTACATCTAGTTAAAATACGATGTAATGTGCAAATGTAATACATATTTGTAAGGTACAAATTTGGGCAGAAGATAATAGGTATATAGACTCCATGGACTCACAGGTTCGAAACCTGTGGTTGTGAATCATTCTTACAGATTGGAGTTAAGATATGTATTCAGAAAACTACCTATTTATGCATGCAGATTTACAGGCTTTTTTTTTTTACTTAGAGAATTTTTTTATTTTAAAAGAAACTAAAAAAAAACCCAAAACAACAAAAAACCAATAAAAATGATACAGAATTTCAAATATAGGCTTACTTGATATCAGTTGTATCAACACATCTTGAAAGCCAATATAGAAGTATTTCAAATTTCTGTTTAAATGAGTCCTGAGATAGCAGAATAAATTCTCCAGAAGCAAGACCTTTGCTTTATGTTTGTCTTGTTTATTCTGCTTAGTTCAAATCAGAGATAATAGTGTAATGCTCTTGAATGTGTTGGTAAATGTGGGCAGTGATTATGAGTCCTTTCTGCAGATTTTCATACGTGAACTTAATTAATATAGTACAGTAGGTGAAACCTTTCCTATAGCTAAACATACTGTCTTTATGAGACTACCGGTGACTATATAATGCTGAGTAGTTACAAAAGATTCTTTGAATAGTAAAATACAAAAAACATGTCTGCCCACATGAGTTTAAACTTTAGTTGAAAACATAAAATTGGTACACATAGAACCCCTAGAGGAAGATTAAAGTGAGTGTGATTTAGTGAAGAAAGCTTTGGAGTCAGAATTCAGATGGGTCTAGGTTCCAAATCTAGAATCTCATTTGATCCTGAAAACAATCCTGTGGAAACAGATGCTAGAGTAGACAGTATCCTATTTACATATAAACAGAAACAGCGCCTTAAAATTTCATTTGCTGAAAGACACACAGTTACACATTGCAGAGCTAGAATTTGAATCCAAGTCTTTGATTTTATGCCTGGTGCTTTTTCCTTCTATAAAACATAAAAATCCACAATCCTTAGTTTGAGGCTCAAGACCACCTCTAATAAGGATTTTATTCATCTGTTTCAGCATTAGATCTCTTTGTCCCCACAGACCTTAGCTCCTATATTTGGTAGGTCTGTGCCAAGGATCACAGTTCACAGATAAGGTATCTGTTTTCTTTCATTAAAAAAAACCACGTAAGTTGTAATGATGTAATATTAATAGCCATTCAGAAAGAAAAATATTCCTTCCCTCCCAACAAGTATCCAAGGGGAAGTAAAAGTCCTGAAACACAAGGTCAGTTCATTATGGTCTTTACCGTGATGGAAACAAAGAGCAAAAGAATGAAAACGAAAAATTAAGAGGTGTGTTGCCAGACTGTTTTCTCTCAAGAGCTTGCCATTTAGCTTCAGCTAAACTCTGTATTCCTGCCTTTTTACTCATATAGTTCCAGTTATCACAAATATTCTGTCTCTTCTTACCTATGACAAGAAGTCATCTACCCATTGGCAAAGACAGGAGAGTTTCTGAGATTAGGAGAAAGGTCTATAAATACTGCTCTGAGCATGTGTTTTAAAAAGAGAAAAATGACCAGAGAAGTTGGCCAGCGCTTGGTGGAAGCTGCGCAGTTGTGGTCTGTGGCGCACCTGCTCTGCACAGACCCTCCACTGATGCTGTGGACGCTGTTGGGCAGCAGGGTCTGTCTTCATCCCCGTACTTTTATGCCAGTCATACACTGGGTCCGGCTCTCTGCCTCTCCTCTACTTATCTTTGCTTGTTTCCTCTCTCTCTAGAGTGTTAAATAAAAAATAAAAATTTCTTCCAAAAATATTGGCATCATCGTTTTGTTTGTTTGACTTGCTTATTTTACTGTGTAATGGATGAGGGAGGAAAATTGGTATAAAAGAACACATACTTACCCAATATTTGAGAACTGTTGTGAAACCGGTTCTTCTTTATTTACTGGAACTGAGGTGGGAAGAAGGAAGATTTGTTCTGTCAGTACAGAAAGGAGCTCAAGGAGAATACTGATACATCTCTCAGTGTCGGCCTCCAGGTCCTTGGAATGTTTAGCATCTGCTCTTCTGTGCCTTGCATTGTCTTGTGTGTGCATATTATCAGATTTATCTGTAACTTAAACTTACTTTTGGTACAAAGCTTATACAGCTACAAAAATAAGATGAAAAGTTTGTATTATTGCCTTATAACTTAGAATAGTAACAAAATACTTAATGTTGTAATAGCCTGATTTGTTCTGGAGTATGTATTTGACAGGCCCTCATGACTAGAGAGAAAATGAAACAGGAAAGTGGAAGAACATGGTGTATGTGCTGTATCTTACTGCTAAAGTTGAGTTACAATTTTGCGCAAAACTAATCCTGATGGAAGTAAGGGTGCCAACCTTTGATCTCTCCTGGCTGGAGATGAAACAGAGTAGATGCCACTTAAAAAGTTAGGCAGGGCTTGGTGGTGCATACCTGTAATCTCTGCACTCTGAGAAGCTGAAGAGGACCACAAGTTCAAGGTTGATTGGTATCTTTAGCAACCTATAAACTCTTTCTCAAAGTCAAGCATTTTTTTTAAATGACTGCAAGTGTAGCTCAGTGCAAAAGCCCTGGGTTTAATTGCCAGTACTGCAAAAAAAGAAAAAGTTGAAGGTAGGATTATCATGTATAACATGAATTGTTGGTACAATAAATGAGACAAAGGTATTCACCAAAATTAGTTTTCATGAGCTAGATGAGGCAGAGATCCAGAAAAAGTCCCTCACCCTTTTCCTCACAGGTATACATGATAACTTGATCTATTTGGTCTTTCTTGGCCCAAGAAAATACTCTGCTGAACAGAGGAAACACCAAGACAGCAGAGTGGTAAGCAGCAGAGAAAAATTCTCTGAGAGTCACCATTCAGATGCTGGAATACAGTAACTTGAGGAAGAAAAGAGGTAGGGAAGTGGGTGCCCTGGACCCAGGAAGGAATGAAGGAACAGATGCACAAATTGAAGCCCGTAGAGCGAAGAGAGAAGCTTCACTGAAGAAGGACGTAGCCTGCAGTGCTTTTTCCTAGAGACAGGACTCACTGAGAGGAACACTTCAAACCTGCAGATGAAGAGTGACTGCTGTGACCCCAGAGGCCTCCATGGAGAGACACAACAGTGGAGGGGAACTGCAGACATGAAGGACTGCACTGCCCGGTGGTGAGTGCTCAGGGCTCAGTCATCCCATGCGAAAGGGCGATTGGCCAGGAGCCATGTTGGAAAGGGGCTAACTGAGCTCAGAACTCAGAGCAGCTTTGGTCTCCATCTAGCAGCTCTCAGTAGGGCTCAGGCCCATAGATGGTATACTGACGGCTGCAGGCTGAATGAGTCTGGCCTTGGCCAGAAGGTTCAGGCTTGCTTAGATTATCCACTACCCCGCCAAAAAGTTACTGCTGGCTTGCTGGGGTAAATCAACGTGGATCAGGAGTCTGTCTCCACATGTTGTCTCCAAGTAATAGCAGACAACCCTGGAAGTAGACTTTTTTCTCATTTTTTTGGTTATGATTTTTTTGGTTTTTTCCCCTTTGTTGTTTGATCTTTTTTCCTTTTTTTTTTTTTTATCAGCCTGGCTTTCCTTTTTATTTATTCAAAGACTGGTAGATAAACATAAATACAGCACAATTACTTCAGATCATTCTTCATATTGTACACAGACCAGTGAACAGGATCTGAAAGAAACCTGCAGTCAGCAGTAAAAGGCATGTAGCACTTTCTTCCCTTGCTAGAGAAAACAACAAAAAACAAAAACTTCGAATCTGATCAGCACATACTCTCCTGTGACAAATGATTCAGACATAAATGGTGCAAAGAAACTATACGCTAACTTAGGTATAACCTTTGTTAATGAAAAAACAGAAGCAGCCATAATGATTAAGATACATTCAGTTACTGATAACTAGTTGTGCCTGAAAGGGCATCATCAAAAGAGAAATTGTGCTGCAGAGAAAAGCTGTATATACATACACAATGAGAAAATAAACTGCAAGGTTAACACATGCATGTTTAATACTGGAAAAATCACAGCCCTCCAAAATTTCTCCATGTTATAAAAGCCCTCTGCATTCAACTAAAATTAAAATGATCTTAAAAGGATAATACTTGTAAAGTTTAAGTCTTTTCAGCCACAAAACTGCGATAGAAATAAATGTTCAGAGTCATTTTCAAAACAAAAGCAAAAATCTATTCTGATGACATGCATGATTTAAAGGTCTATGCAAGATCCATTGCTGTACATTCCCAGTCACTAGGAAAAAAAAAGCCCTCAAGTCAATTTTTTAGTTTGCAGATGGTCAAAGGATTTTGTATTCCAGCAGGAGTTAAAATCTGTGTTTTTTTCACCAACAAATACTGGATTTTTCTCAGCACCATCAGCTTTGTAATTGTAAGAGCAATTATGCACATCTGAGTAACGGTGTACACCACAGTAAACGTTTCCACAGTGGCATTCAAACCCTGTGAGCCCCACTTTCTGCACATGAGACAGCAGTTCTTGTTCTGTTTTGGTTTTTCAAGGGACTTGCTTTGCTCTTCAGATGGCTGCTGCACTGTGTCTGACACTAAAGCTTGCAGGTCTTTGGTTTCAGGTGCTGCTTTGTCCACAGACATACTGTCCACCTGGGAAGATGCTACAGATTCCGTATCTGATTTGATACAGAGCATGGCTGCACAGATGGAGCCTCTGGGATATTGCCATCTGTGCACTGAGCTGGTAACGATTCAGACAGACTGCTGACAGAAGCTGCAGGTGGGCTTATTCTACCACTACTACTATTCTGTCTTTGAAGATGTTCTTTAGAGCACACTGAACACATGCCATTTATGCGAGGGTTTCCATAAAATCCTCAGCCAGTGGAACAAAGCATAGGCACTTGGCTGTGATTCATTTCTTGAGCCACGTTCCTCTGGTGTACACCTGGCAGTGGCCTCTCCACTGGACACTCCCACCACCTCAGGTCGCCGAGGTGAGTAGGGACAAGGTGAGGCCACGAACCCTGCTCGCTGGCTGTTTACTAAACTTTCCTGTGTGACCACCGGGCCACAAGGAGTGCTGGGATTGGCCTGCCCGTGCAGATGGTCTGATCTTGTTTTTATATGAGGGTGAACATGGCTTCTAGCCTCTTTGTGGCTGTGGTTCTGTTCTTTTTGTCTTTGCCTTCTATCTTTCCCTCCAGTCTTCTGCACCAGCTTCCCAAAGTTAGCATGATCCTCCTTTGTCCTCCAGCCTTATTTCTAGTTTCTTCCTCTTCTACTTCTCTGTTTTCTCCCTAACTCATTTTAAATTTTAACCCCTGAGGAAAAAAATTGACATGCATACTACAATTTCTGGTTGGTTTTAGATTTTGTTATATAAGCATAAATCTGGTCCATACAGTTAAAGGTGGCAAATTAAAGGTTAGCTCAGTTTCATTTTCTAGGCTGTGTTTAATGCTTTGTCATTGCTGATGGTACCACTATAGCCAAAAGTTATAGAATTTTTCTAAACAACTGTTCTTCCTGGTATTCTAAGACTGAGATTGACTAAGAGTCACAGAAAATACTGTGGTACAGTGCCAAAGAATCGGGCTGAGCCAAACAGGCAGCAACTTCTCACCCTTAAGTTGAAGAGGTAGGATTTTGCAACAGAGTGAAAGCCTAAAAGCCACTACATCTGATAGCTACCTCTGAGAAGTCATTTCCTAAGGGTTGTAAATACTAGCAATGAAGCAAACCACCATATGTGATTTACAAGCATCACCCGAGGAATTAAAATGAGAAGACACTTAAGATGAAACCCCAGACATCCAGTTCACCGAAGGCAAAGCCAGGGGCAATGAGGTGGGACAATCTGAAAGCCACACACCTGGTCTCTCTGAAGTGGTAAAAACAAAGCAATTGAATGAGGTTCTAGAAAAAAAGTCAAATCAAAAATAACTTCTCAGATAACTGCAGAGATGGTTGTCTACAATGAAAACCATGTTTAGTGACTCTAGAGCAGATACATACAAAAAAATAGAGGAGCTTAAGAAAATAATGGAAGCCATGAATGCACAGCATAGGAAAGAAATAGAATGTGTAAGGCAGATTCAATCAGATTTCCAGGAGAATAAAAATTCCATTGAAAATATCCATGGCACATTAAGCCAGTGTGAGGACAGGATCTCAGATATAGAAGATAAGCTTGTGGGTACATCATGAAGAGATTTCTTAAAAAGAGCAAGAGACCACAAGAAATCAATACAGCAGTTGCTGGATGAAGCAAAGAATAACAACATAAGATTTAGTGGAGTCAATGAAAAAGCAGGAGATAGCACAAATGGTACAAAAATCTTCACAGACATCATAGTGGAAAACTTCCTTGGTAGAGAAAAAGAACTTGACATACAGGCAAATGAGTTATAATAGAACTGCAATTAGCCATGACCAAAATAAAAAATCTATATCCAGGCCTATCTTAGTCAAGATTCCAGAAATTCAACATAAGAATAGAATCTTAAAAGCTGCTAGAGAAAAGAAACAAATCACCTATAAAGGAAAACCTATCAAAATCACAGCTGGCTTCTCAGCACAACCCTCAAGGAGAACTTGCAGTGAAATATTTATTTATTTATTTATTTATTTTTTTTTTCCGGGACCGGGGATCGAACTCAGGGCCCTAGTGCTCAGCGGCAAGCACTTAGCCCACTGAGCTGTACCTCCAGCCCATGAAATATTTAGAGTTCTAAAGGAAAACAATCTGGATTGGTGTACCCCACAAAACTATCTTTCAAAACTGTTGGAGAAATAAGCTCCTCCCATGACAAAGAATACCTGAAGAAATTATGACCACCAAGCCAGCACTCCAAAATGTTTTGAAGGACATTCCAGGAAGAGATAACAAGCTGTACAACTCCATGAACACCAAGAGAAGGGATCCACCAGGCAAGCCAAACAAACAGAAGGAAGGAGAAAAAAAGGGGGAGCCAACAACAGGAAAATAATATAAGGATAAGGCTATACACATATCAGTTATAACCGTCAATATTAATGATCTCAATTCACCAATCAAAAGGCACAGACTGGCAGAATGGATTAAGAAGCATGATCCAACAATATGCTGCATACAAGAAACATTTAATTCAAAAAGAAATCCATAGACTGATAGTCAAAGGATGCAAAAAAAATACTGCATCTGACAGGAACCCAGAAAAAAGCAGGAGTAGCTATTCTACTTGTAGACAAAGTGCATTTCAAGCCAAGACTGATTAAGAAACATAAGGTCACTACATCCTTGTGAAGGGAAAAATCCAAGAGGAAGAGATAACAATCACATATGCAACAAATACCGGTGCACACAACTATATAATACAAATATTAACATGCATGAAAAATCAAATAAGCACTAATTGTATTGGAGGATCTCAATACCCCACTGTCCAAAGAGACAGATCAACTTGACAAGAAAAAAATCAACAATGAAATAGAACTGAGCCAAACTTTTGAACAAATGGACTTGGTAGATGTCTACAGTGTTCCATCCTACAACATCAGAACACACATTGTTCTCAGCTGCACACAGGATGTTCTCCAAAATAGACCATATACTAACCCATAGAACATGCTTAAATAAATGCAAAGGAATAGAAATTATCCCATGCATATTATCAGATCATAGTGTGATGAAATTGGAAACCAATGCCCAAAAAACCACAAGAACTTCATACACATATGGAAATTAAATAGCACCCTCCTGAACAATCAACAGGTCACAGATGAAATTGAAGAAATTAGGCAGTTTCTACAACTAAATGATGACAATACAACATACCAAAACTTACAGGACACAAGGAAAGCAATCCTAAGAGGGAAATTTATAGCAGTAAATACCCATATCAGAAAAACAGAGTCAGTGCAAATACACTAGAAACAGAAGAGCAGACTAAGCCAAAAGCTCCTATGAGGAAAGAAATTATAGAGATCAAAGTAGAAATTAACACATTGGTGTGCAAAAAAAATCAATGAAACAGAGTTGGTTCTTTGAAAGATGAAATAAAATCAATACTCTTAACCAATCTCATCGAAAAAGGAAAGAAAAGGCTCAGATCTATGCAATTAGGAATGAAAAGGGTGAATAAAATCCTGATCACACAGGAACTATGACAAAAAGTAAGTGACCAGGAGCTCCATTTATTTATAAGCTTTTACACAGCAAGAGAAACCACCAACAGAGTGAAGAGACAACCCACAATGTGGGGAAATGTTTGCCAGCTGTTCCTCAGACAAAGGACTACTATTGAAAAGATATAAAGAACTAAAAAAAAAAAAATCAGACCTCCCAAATTTAATGATCCAATCCAAAAATGGGCATCAGAGATGAATACACACTTATCATATAAAGAAATACAAATGGCAAATAAATATATGAAAAAATGTTCAACATCACTGGTCATTTGAGAGATGCAAATTAAAACAACACTGAAATTCCATCTCACCCCAGAAAGAATGGTTATTGTCAAGAAATCAACCAATAACAAATGCTGGAGGGGCAGTGGGGGAAAAAAAACTCTTCTCCATGGTTGGTAGGAGTGTGGACTGGTGCAACCACTGAAGAAATCAGTCTGGAGGTTCCTCACAAAACTAGGATTAGAGGTCCCATTAACTCAGCTATTCTCCTTTTGGGTATTTTCCCAGAAAAATTAAAAACATCATACCACAGCAATATATGTGCACCCATGTTTATAGCAGCACAATTTGTCATAGCTAAATCTTGGAAACAACCCAAATGCCCATCAACTGAGGAATGTATAAAAAAGATATGGTATTTTTATACAATGGAGTACTACTCAGCCATAAAGAAGAAATCTACTGAACTTTTACCCGTGCCATAATTCTACTGATCCTTGAATTGGAGGAGGAAAAAAAGAAAGAGGCTCATAAATAGTATATATATTTTTCTGTTTAACTAGATATGTGTTAGTCTTTTCTTTTCCTTTTTTTACTTTAAAGAGAACAAAAAAACTAACAAAATAACATCAACATAGACAAAAACAAAGCAAAAACAATAAAAATGATACAGGCTTTCAAAACAAAATGATAGGAATTAACAGTGGTTGTTATATTACATACTTATTTTCAATGAAAGTGCCCAGATTACTAGATGTAAGAATACAAGATTGATCAAACCATTAAAGAGAATAAAAAAGAATAAAACAAAATGTTAGAAATGATACAGAGCTTCACTAGACAAGATGGTAGGTATTCACCAATGGCTGGTATATTGCATATTGTTGCCTTCAAATTAGTTGTTCAGATTACCAGATATAAGCATGCAAAATTGTTCCAAAAATTTAAGCATTATGTGTACCTTTCAATAAACCATTAGATGTCAGCAGTATAATTATCCCACATACCCATTCTTTCTTTTTCTCCTTCCCCTCATCCCAGTTGTTCCTTTCTTTGAGCAATTTCTTTCCTTTTTGTCCTTTTGTAATATCTATTGTACATTTTGTGTTTTATTTACTCTTTCAGATTCTTACACTAGGGACACAATATGATGGTTACACATGTGGATCTGATTTATTTCACTTATGAGTATGGTCTCTAGTTACATCAGTTTACCTAGAAAGTGTCAAGTACATCTTCTAGTATTTGTCAGACACTAGGGATGCAAATAGACTTTGGAGGCATACTAGAGTTTTGCCAAAGGGGTCAGCTAAAATAACAAAGTCGCTTTGGACTTGGATATCTCTGAATCTTATTTATAAACCATCTTCTGGAATAGATCAAGCAATTTAACACAAGCTAAGTCTTGGCTTTGAAATAGATCTGGATTTTATCCATTGTTTTACTTATGGGGTGGACATAGACAAATTATCTTTTTTTTTTTTTTTTTTTTTTTTTTGCGGTACTGGGGATCGAACTCAGGACCCTGTGCTTAGCTAGGCAGGCGCTTATTCCACTGAGCTATATCCCCAGCCCCTTAGACAAATTATCTTTGAGCATTAGTAGTAGCACCTATCTCAAAAGTCCATGGAGATTAGAGGAAATAATACATGATATCACTTAGAACAAGGCCTAGTATACACTAAACACTGGTACATGATAAAATTGTTTGTTTATGTCATTTGTTACCTGTCTAGTCTTACAGGTTTCATCTTTCAAAAGAAGCCTACCTTTCATTTTGGGACCCATCCATATGTGCTAACTCTGATTTTTAAATGTGCTGAGAGAATACGAAAGGCACTTTTTGTTAGGTAAAACCATAATAAGTAGAAATACTGCGATATTATTAGAAAGATATGAATGCTAGACTAAGAAGCAAGGACTATTTTGTGCCTCAATTCCTAGAAACACAATAAATATTTGTTAGATGAATGAATGGGGGCCATTGTTCACTGGGTCTGTTTAACTGGAGCAGAATGAAATTTTATAGTGCCTGCAGTGCTAGGCTGAAGTAATTTAGACTTATCAGATAGAAGTCCTTACGTTTCTTGGAATGATGTTGTGACATGTACAATTTAGCACTTTAGAAAGATAGTGGAGTGATATAGAATGGATTGGAAACAAACAGTACCTACTGGACCAATTGTTAGGCAGCAGAAGAGCTTATTAATACCAGGTCCTGTGGTAGGTGTGAAATATAAAGAGATGAAGACAGAGTTGGTGATCTTTCAAAAAACTAAAGCTAAAAAGGTAGGATTATTTAAAGTGTCAGGTGGTGGACACCTGGAAAACATCATTGTAAGGAAGGGAAAATGTAAACAACTAGTAATATTTAGTAGCTGACTGGATGGGGATTAAGCAAAAAGAAGGAACATAGATTTTGACTGAGCATCATGGACAGGATAGGTTTGGTTTGGAATTTGAGGAAACAGCAGGACACCTAGAAGACAGGAGTACAGTTGTCAGTGGGAACATTTAATTAAAATTTATGAAAAGAGGTGCTTGCTGGGGAAGTTGATACTGGGTCATTTGCAAAGAAGTTAAATACAGTTAAAATCATGAAGGTGGATGCAAACTTGGTAGAGATGGAAAAGGCTGAAGGAATGAGGAGTCAATCATGTTTGGGAGATGGGATGGACAAAAGCAGAGAAGAAAAGAAACCAGACAGATAGGAAAAGTAGGGAAGAACAGAGTCACTAAAGCCAATAAAAGAGTTTGGTGAAGGAGAGGATAGTTAGAAATACTAAATCCTGTGGCTATGTTACATAAGATGATACAAAAAAACAAGAAGGAAAACCTGAATCAAATTGGACTGAAGTATAAATTTTGAACTAGTAATCATAGGAGATGATGAAAATGCTTGCTTAAAGGCTCCTTGCCAGGATGTGTGTGTGTGTGTGTGTGTGTGTGTGTGTGTGTGTGTGTGTGTGTGTGTGATTTATATTTATTTTTCTTAAATTTAAGAAGTAGAACAGTGTTTACAAGTCTATCATTAATAATACAGTATCCTTATATACTGTGCTCATTCCCCAAAGATAATCACTGCCAACCCTTTGAGGAGTTTCATTATGTTCCTTAAAAATATGTCCATATTATCACTTCCTGATCAAGTTCAGATATTACTTGTTCATGTTCTGTTAGGCAAAATGGTTCTCTTACATTTCCACTTACTTCTTTGACTCCTTCCAAAAATCATGTCACAATTTTTAGTTAAATCTTTACATAATTCTATACTTTTTGCAGTTATGTGCTGTTTATTTTATAATATTTAGTGCCTTTCCCCTCAAGATAATAATTTTTTACTTTTATGTATATTTAACCTTTAACAGATCTATTATGGACCTTCAGGAAAATGATCTGTCAGTACCATTTACTCCCTAGCAATCTCACTTCCAAAGCCTTCTTTCTATTGCTCTCTTCTGAACTAGTTGCCCTTTTTAATTTTAGAATTTCCTTTCTGCTATAGGATCTCATATTTCTGGATCCCATTTTGTCTGTTTTACTGATTCACTCTTTGTTTCATTGAAGTACTTCCTCTGATAGCTCTTTCAGAAGTTCATATGGAAGGCAAGTATTTTTTGTTTTGCTTTTCTTGAGTCTGGCAATATCTGTTCTCACACTGATCACTTAGCCAGATACAGAATTGTAGGTAGAAGATAATTTTTTCACAGAAATTTGAAGGGTTGACCTGGTAATAGAAACAGAGTGTTGCCGAGCGTGGTGGCACATGCCTGTAATCCCAGCACTCTGGAGGCTGGAGGATTATTGGCTGAGGCAGGAGGATTATTGGGAGTTTGAGGCCAGCCTGGGCTACAAAGTGAGCTCAAGGCCAGCCTGAACTGCATGTGAGACCCTGTCTCAAAAAGACAAAAAAAATACCCCCAAACCAGAGTTAGTCTGTTAGGTGCTTAATAAAGCTGGGGAGAGAGTAGCCTTCCATGGGCCACGCCAAGTGGTAATGAAGGGGGGACACACATAGAATGCCAGAGATATACAAAGATAAGGGGCCTAGTTGTCCCAAAGAAACTGAACCCCAAAGTACCTGCTGTGGGTCCTTTCTAGGAAATGGCACTCGTGAGAGCCAACTGTGCTTTTTGCTTTTTGTCTCCTCCCCAAATCGGTGAAGGCTTGAATGGGTTTCTGTTTCTTACAACTAAAGTTTTCTTAAGCATCATCCATTTTACCTCAAATACATCTCTTTCTCTGCTTGTTTTTAGACATGAAGTCACACCTCAGAGAGAATGCTAATTTGGAAATCAGTAGGCCTAAATTCCAGACCTGGGTCTGCTTTTTCTAGCACCACTAAGTGAATGGCATTAGATAGGTCTTTTTACTCCTCTATGATTTAGTCTCTCAATAGAACTGGGATTACTGCTCCAGTAAGGCATTTAAAATTAAAGACCAAATGAGATTATCTTTGTATGTGTGCTTCAAAGAAAGACAATATCTGCTGAGGGAGTGTTGGTGAAGGATTGAATAACAGGAAGGACATTTCCCAAGACAGAAACCCCCTGTCCGCAGCTTGAGACATTTACTTGTATCTCTTTTTTTTTTTTTTTTTTTTTTTTACTTACTTACTTGTATCTCAATGAACTGTTTGCGGTACTTGCTGTCCCGTCTGATGGCATCAGGAGTATTTGGGACTCACCTGTGACAGAACAGAGGAATAATGACCTGAAGTTACAAACTTAGCTCCTGCCACAGCACTCATAGGTCCCACTGGCCAATGGTGTGGCTTTGTTTATTGTGAACACCAACCAAGATGATTTTTCGCCATCATCCTATGTCCCAGGATCCCTTTTCATCCTCAGCTATTCCACGTTGGTTTCAGGTGAACAGTCCCACAACCTGTCTTTGCACAAATCCAATGTAAACCCCCTGCTTCTTTCTTATGCCTCAGAGTGCAAATTAAATTTAGTCAGTGTCCTCCTGTGACACCCAAGCTGCTGACGTGTGTGCACCCTGAAACGGGAATGGAAGAGTTACCCATGGGAGGCCAGCAGAGTTCCTTAAATCCCACCATAGCTGATCCTTAGCAGTAGGAAGTGTCACCTGGAAGTGACACCAACACACAGGAAACATACATTCTGACTCTGACTGAATGACTAGAAGCAAGTTATTCCTCTATTCCTTTGCCAATAAGTAGTTTATTCACCTGGGATATGACAATTCAGACTAAATAAGCTTAAAGCTTGCTTCCATACTGTGCTGCTAGGCCAAGGCTGGGATAATAAAACATGGAGTTTATAGGCTAATATGAAGATAGATTAGCAAAAAATTACAGTTCATTATACAATTAGTATACTTGAGGAATCTTAGAGATTTCTATGTCTGTCTGAAATAATTAGGAAATCTTCTCAGAGTAATGCTTATATTGAGACTTGAAGGATGGATAGTTTTTCTATAAAATAGAAGGAAGAGATAGAGACCTTTGAGACAGTAGAGAAGTTTTTAAATAGTACCAGTGAGAATTGACTGCACAAATAGACAAATCACTGAGGACCACTGACATCCAAAGACCATATATTATAATTAATGATAATGACTTATTTGTAATTAATGATAATAACTTTTTAACTTTTATATTTCTGATATCTTCTAATTGTATTGATTAATTTCTCTAGAAAATGTTTTAAATAATAGTGGTTAGGATGAAACTATTTTTTTCTGAATTTGATAGAAAATGCTTCAGTTATTTCCTTATTAAATATTATATAACTTCCTGCTTCAGCCTCCTGTGTAGATAGAATTACAGATGTGTACCACCTTGCCCAGCTTGAATGTTTTATTAATTACCTATGAATATCAACTAAAATGACATATCATCTTGCTTTGTAGATATTATACTGATCAATGTTAATAGGTTTCCTAAAAACTGATAAATTCATGAAGTTCTAATCAGGCAAACCAACATAATAATAATAATAATAATAATAATTTGGTCACAGTATTTTTTTTTTCTTTTTTTGGCAGTACTGGGGGTTGAACTCAGGACCCTATGCTTGCTAGGCAGGCGCTTATTCCACTGAGCTATATCCCCAGCCCCACAGTATATTATTTTTAATACACTACTGGAGTCTATTTTATAATATTTTATTTAAACATTTGCCTCCATATTTTCATATAAAACTGATTTATTTTTTCAACTTTGGTGCTACTCTTGTAGCATTTTGAAACAAATGTTATGCATATGTTCCAAAAAGAAAGAATAGTACACTTCTCTTCTAAACCCAGGAATAGTCTCTGTAAGATTGCAATAATCTGTTCTTCATAGATTTAGTAGAATTCTGTAGCGACACTCTATAGTCCTAATGCTTCTGTGGAGAAATTAGACCTTGGTAATTTCTGTTTGGTAATTAGTTTGAGTACTGTATTTTGTCTTTACTTAACCTCATTTGGGTTAATTTCATTTTAAAAGAAAATTAGTCATAATTCATATTCATATAATTAAGAAAAGAGCTCTTTGTTGATTCGATCTTCTTTTGCATCTGTGGCCTTTTTTTGAGACGGTCTCACTATGTAGTTCAGGCTAGTTTTGAACTCACTATGCAGCCCAGGCAATGTAATGATCCTCCTGCCTCAGCCTCCTGAGTGCTGGGCTTATAGATATGCACCAGCATGCCCAGCTCTGTGGCTTTTTTATTTTTTATTTTGTGTATTTGTGTTTTCCTTCCTTTCTTGATTACTTTCATTAGTTAATTATCTATTTTTTGCTTGTTTTGCTTGAATAAACAGCTCTTGGTTTACTTATTCTTCCATTTTCTGTTTTCTTACTGATTTTCACATTTAACTATTAATTACTTTATTCTGCTTTCCTTAGATTTTTCCTTTTCTGAATTTCTGCGTTTGATACTTTATATTCATTTTTTCTTGTTAGTTAATATAAAGAGCACTAAATACAACCCTTTGTATTGCTTTAACTGATTATCATAGGCTCTGATAGGTAGTGCTTTGTCATCTGCCATAATTTTGTAGGCATTCCACAATTTTCCATGTATTACCTCTTTGAACTAGTAGTGTTTTATAGCTTTGTGTGTGTGTGTGGTTTTCAAGTGGTAGGTTCTTGGTTATTTTAGCTTCTAGTATTGTAGTCCAAGATTTTATAGACTACAGATAAAAGAATGAATGTATAACAAATTGTTTATATTATTTACTTCATGACTTAGTTACTTTCCTTATTGCTGAGAAAAAATACCCAACACCCAGATTTAAAGAAGGATAGGTTTACATAGCTTGTGGTTTGTAGAGGTTTCAGTCCATAGTTGCCTGGCTTCAAGGCAGAGGGACATTGCAGAGGAGAAATAGTTCACTGCCTGAAGATAGCAAAAGGAATGAGGAATCTCATTCCTTTTTAACAGCATCTTTCTGCCTCTTTTATGTTGCATCTGGGCTACCTGGGATTCAGGCGGTGCCAAAACAATCGGTGGACTGATTCAGTCATCACACACCCTGCATCCCAGCATCACACACTCTAGATCCAGCCACTCCTGAAAAAGCCCCACCTGTGACCACGTGAGGCCTGGGGGGACATTTAGGCCAAACCATAGCACCTGAGAAGGATACATTTTGGGGGAACAGGAGAGTTTATTCATTTTTCTTTATACCATTTTAAATTGTTTGACTTACTGTGATAAACCTGTAATACTTTTATATTTAAAAATTTGAGCACATACATGTATGTATCCAATTATATCTGTGCATCCACATGTCTACACATACATGGGCATGGACACATACATTTGGAAGAAAATATGTCAAAATGGAGAGGTTTTTCCTTGGGCCAGAGTGTTTAAGGACCAGTTAAAGGGACTTCAGTAATGTGCTTTATAGACTGTATGTATGAACTATAATATGAGGTAAAAATAAAAATGTATCTACTTTTTTATTAATAAAAACAAATATTAAGTAACTGAGCCCAGTTAGCTAATTAATGATAATGACTGTGGGGTTAATAAAAATAGCACTGAGCTGGGGATGTGCTCAGTTACAGAGGGCTTGCCCAGGATACATTAGACCGTGGGTCAGATCCCCACTACCTCGTGCGCACGCACGCACACACACACACACACACACACACACACACACGATACATAATAGCACACAAGAAGATATAAGAAGGTAATTATAAGCCAGTTGTCTTAAAACTGCAATGTACAAGACCAAGGAGCTATTTTATGTATTTATTTATTTTTGGCACCAGGAATCAAACTCCCAACCTCATGCTTGCCAGGAAGGCGCTGTACTGCTGAGCTATATCCCCCCACAAAGATATTTCAAACATTTTTGCTGGGCATGATGGCACACACCCATAATCCCAGCACTTGGGAGGCTGAGGCAGGAGGATCACCACAAAGTTGAGGCTACCCTGGGCTACATAGTGAGTTCAAGGCCAGACTGAAGTATATAATAAGACCCTTCCTCAAAAACAAAACAAAACCCAAACCAAACCAAACAAAAAAATATAAAAACTTCTGGGAAACACCAGGGACAATTTGAAATATGGTGCTTAACTGGGGTAGAAAAAAATCCTTTGGTAGACCAAATGGTTTCTAAGTCTTTGCTTTTAACCAACTGAAGAAACAGCTACTGGCTTTGTCATGGTAGGTATGCTTCTGTCTCCCCCAGTATCTGCCCTTTGCTATAGTTCTCCCTTCTTAGTAAACCTGCCGCCTCCACTGGGTTTTAGCGAAGAATCTCCCTGCCTAGCTAGGGACATTTCTTAGCCTTCCTTTGGTGCTTGCTGCAGTAGCTCTTAGCCTCTGTAGATAAGGTGTATCTAAGTGGCTAAATTCATGTAACAGTGTGTAAAGGGAAGTGGTGTGTACTGCTCACAGATCTTATTTATAGAAGATTGCAGGAGGAAAATGCCGGTAACTCCTTCCGCGTCTGTGAGCATTCCCCTTTGCAATGTGACTGCCGCTCTGCTCCTCGAATCTGGACTTCGCTACATTACTTGGTTAAGTGTATGCAGTGCCAACAGTCTTGTTAAGTGCTTTTGCACTGAGGTTTGCCATCCCTTGCTACGTTTGCAATCTAGCGCTTGGTAACAAAGCTTAGGCTAGTGTTAAATCTTAGACTCTGGGCAGTTTTCCTCGCTACCAGCCGAGTGTCAGACACATGAATGGGGTCATCCACAACCAGTTAGCACCCAACCCAGCTCCAGCTGGCGGCCATGTGTGAACCCAGGTCTGATCAGGCGAGCCCCATACACACTTCTTAGCTCGTAATTATTTGTAAGCTAGTAAACTATTACAATTTTATGCTCCCAGGTTTGTGTATTTATTACGCAATCTTATGATTGAATGTTCATCCATCTTCTCCTTTGTATTTCCTGCGGCCTGTAGTTGGGTGCCAGGCACCTGGCTTCTGTTGAGGTAGTGTTATAGACAGCTGAGTTAGATAGAAATATTATAGGCAGTCAGACAGGGCCAGGCCCTCGAAGGAGCCAGTAGACCTGAAGGAGCCAGCAGACCTGTGGGCCAGACCTCAAGACAAAGGGTGCTATACAAATGCACCCACTCACTTCCCTAGTTGTAAATGTCAGGGATTGATATTCTAAATAAGTAACAACCACCTTCTAAAAAGCCAGGAAGAGTCACTAGCCCAACGCCCACAGGAAAAGCCCCTGATCTGTATCCATGCCTGCTTGCTATGTGACTCGCTTCCCCATTTGATCCCAGTCCACTCAGTCTTACCTGGACAATTATACCTGCAGTCTTATTGGCTGATCATAGTTTTGTCCATTTCCCCTACCTTGGACCCGCCTCACCTCATGGTTTTTCCCTATAAAAGTCCCTGGAAAAGACAGTCAGGGGGAACCACTCGGGCCCCCCCTTCTGTCCCTCTCTTGGATGGAAGCTTTCCTTCTCTCAATAAATATATTCTGCTCTTAACCTCCATTGTTCCTAAAATTCATTCTTTGGTTTTAGAGAACACGAACTCATCTGCTATCAGGTTGGGAGATTTATTTTCCTGCATCATTTGGATAGCAGAGACAGAGCTAAGCAGAAAGGGGACCAGCTCAGTTTTTTTGGTCTCGTTTGTTATCTTAAAACTCTGGGCCTGACCCCTGCTTGTTATAGACAGCTGAGATAGATAGAAATACTATAGGCAGTCAGACAGGGCTGGGCCCTCGAAGAAGCCAACAAAGACAAGAGACCTGTGGGCCAGACCTCAAGATGGAAGACTAAACAAATGCCTCCACATACCTCCCTAGGGATGAACAGCAGGGATTGACCACCTTGAGGAGTCTTTGACCCGACCCTTACGGGGAAAGCCCCTGACCTAACCCTTACGGGAAAAGCTCCGCTCTGCATGCCCACTTGTTATGTGACTCGCTTTCCCATTTGATTCCAGTCCACTCAGTCTTACCTGGAGAATTATACCTGTAATCTTATTGGTGGACCATAGTTTTGTCCATTTCCCCTACCTTGGACCCGCCTCACCTCATGGTTTTTCCCTATAAAAGTCCCTGACAAAGACAGAGTCAGGGGCAACCCACTCGGGCCCCCCTTCTGTCCCTCTCTTGGATGGAAGCTTTCTTTCTCTCAATAAATATATTCTGCTCTTAACCTCCGTTGTTCCTAAAATTCATTCTACGGTTTTAGAGAACACGAACTCGTCTGATATCAGTCAGGTTGGGATATTTATTTTCCTGTATCATTTTGGAGGTCGCCACCAAGATACTTAGACGGAGGTAAGAGTTTGCTTTTCTTTCATAGACTTCGGATTGGGACTCGTTTAGGTAACATTTTTATGCTTCAAATTGTTACGCTTTTGCCTGTTGCTTATAATTGCTTATGCTTTGTCTTTTGCATAGTTTTGTTAATATGTTGATAAATCTAAGTTAGAACATGGCAAGGTTATAAGGTTATTATATCTCTTTAATGAGACATTTTATTCCTGTTTTGTTCTGGTATATATTGTGTTTGATGCGTTTGAGCTAGTTGCTAAATGTACTGGTTTTCCATGCTTGATGTTGTTCAGCTAGGGAGAGTAATGTTAGAATGCTCCTAGTGAATTTTAATATAAACTGTAAGATGGGTATCTTTAAATCTAGTCAGACTTAGAAAAAGAACTGTAGCCTGTTCCAACTAAGTTAAGCCCATAGAAGGTGAATGTTTATTAACGCCAAAGACAGGGAAGTCACCTTAGAGAAAGAGCACATACCCCGTCTCTAGGTCAGGTGAGACATCGGAATTCTGCCCGTCCAGGAGAACACACATAAAAGCCATGTCCCAGCTTAGTGTTCTGGGCAGGTCTCCCTCGGGAGGCTGAACCTGAGACAGTGGAGAGAACTGACTTCTGGGTGACACCAGAAGGAGCTATCTCTGAAAGCAGCACACTTATGGGACCAAAACATATTAGTCTAAGGGAGGATCTCCAACCTTTTCTCTTCTCTTAGGTCTAGTGTAGATAATCTTATTCAGGCTTTTAACTATCCCTTGTAAAATTTTGACAAACAGTGGTCACTCTGCCAGCTAGTTAAAAGCTCTTAGAGGAGCTGCCACTCTTCGAAGCAGAGGACAGGTTTCCCCAGCATCTCTTTAGTGAATCCCCATTAAAGCCACTGACTGATGGAATGTTGACCAGAGAGATGGCTGGATTCCTTTCTGGAGACTGATCTCTGCGTGCGGGCCAATAGAAACAGAGCTGAGGGGTCATGGCCAGGGCTACTCTCTGGCTGATCTCAAAGTTCCCTCGGTGGAAACTGGCTCCTGACCGCTGAAAAAATCTCCACTTATCTATCACACCTATTTCTCTCTGCCAGTGGACTACAAATTCTCCACAAGCTCTTCAGTCGAGCCACCCTTCAGAAACTAGGCTGAGGCAGTTTACAACAGTTCACATTTCACAGGCTAGGAGGGAAACGATTCACATTTGTGCCTTACATATACTAACTAAGAGCAACGAGGTTCTTATAAGTCTTAACTAACTTCCCTTGTAACAATATTTAAATGTGGTTGCTAGATGGTAAATTTGTTTAACCTGTGAACTTCAAAGTTTAAAACATAGTCTTGTCCTGTTGTTAAGAAAGATTGTCTAGGTGAGTAGGTAATGAACCCAGGTGGCTGAAGGGTTTGTCCAGTGCACGGGCAAAACTCCTCTAGCCAGTTGTTGGTTCTATTTAAGAGGTGATCTCCTTTGTGGCTGGAGAATATCTAAGCAGTTCCAACTTGCCTTTTTATGCCTGCGTCCAAAGAATAAGAAATAAAAAGCAATAGTTTATTACAAAGATAGGCTTCCTGCTGGGGATATTCCTATTACCAGGCCAATTATAACTTAGCTTGTAGGAGTAAATACACAGTTCGTGAGTTTTCTGGGAGGATAGAATTGCGCGTCAGTTCGAGGGTGGATAGGCTGATCGGATTTTGTCCTCTGCTCTCTCCAGACGGCATCCACCTGCCCTGGAGTGGAATCTACTTAGGGGATGCCTTAAGGATACAAAGACTAATTAGAGATAGAAAGGAGACGTCCAATCTCTCTCTTCTTATCTTTACAGACCATGGGGAACTCACAGTCAGAATTGCTTACTCCTCTGACTTGCGTCATTAAGTATTGGAAGATGTTTGATCCTGACTCCTTAAAAAAGAGCCGTTTAATATTTTTCTGCACACGTGCGTGGCCTACTTATCCCCTAGAGCCAAAATGGAATGCAGAGGGAAGTATTAATTATGATACTATTTTACAACTAGAAAGATACTGTAAAAAGGAAGGAAAATGGTCTGAAGTGCCGTATGTTCACATTTTCTTTGAGTTAAGAAATAGTCCTTATTTACTTTCAAAATGTAAAAGCGAGCCACAGGAAAATGGGACATCTCAGATTCTCAAGGCACCCACTATACCAGAGCCTGAGATTGCTCCTCCCCACTATTCAGAGTCGGAGGACCAGACAGCTTTAATCAGAGCCTCACCCACCATTCCTGAACCTAAGGTTTCCCCAACTTGCCCTTCTAAGTTAGAGGGTAAAGCTTCTAGACCAGCTGTAATCCAAGCCTCTACAGAACTATACCCTTCCTTAGCTGAGTTTAGACAAGCTCCTCAAGGACAATATCCATTACAAGAAGTAACTGGACAGTTTGGAACTACCAGAGTTCGTATGCCTTTTTCTCTCAGTGACCTAAAACAAATAAAGTCAGATCTTGGAAAATTTCTAGATGACCCTGATAAGTACATGGAGGTATTTAGAGGCCTCACTCAGACCTATGAGCTAGACTGGAAAGATATAATGTTACTCTTAAATCAAACATTGACCCCTAATGAGAAAGAGGCAGCACTACAGGCTGCTATAGTATTTGGAGATAAATACCATATTATTAATTTCAGAAGGCCAGAAGAAAGACAAGAAGGGTAACTACCAGTTCCCACTGGAGCTCAAGCTGTCCCTATCCAGGACCCCTACTGTCCTAGCAACCATACAGGAGACTGGAATAGGAGACACTTTCGGACATGTATTCTTGAAGGTCTAAAAAGGATAAGAGCTAAGCCATTCAATTATTTTAAACTGTCAGCTGTCCAACAAGAACAAAGGGAACACCTCTCTGCTTTCTTAGATCGCTTACAAGAGGCATTGATAAAACATACTTCCCTAGATCCTAATTCAATAGAGGGACAAGCTATTCTTAAAGATAAGTTCATTACTCTGTCAGCCCCAGATATTAGAAAAAAGCTACAAAAAAAGGCTTTTGCCCCAGATAGTTCCCTGGATGTGTTAGTAAAGATTGCCTCCTCAGTATTTTATAACCGTGATGAGGAGGAGGCCAAGGAGAGAAAACAAAGAGACCGAGAAAAGCAGCTGCCTTTGCAGCGGCGCTAAGAGAAACAAACCCTAAGTCTAATTCTTGGGGCCCCAAGAAATCAATGACTACCTTGGTCTGCTACTGCTGTCAGAAGCCAGGCCACCTGAGGAGGGACTGTCCTAAAAAGCCCCCTGGGCCATGCCCTAGCTGCAAAGGTGACCACTGGAGGTCGGACTGCCCTCTGAGGCGAAGGCCCCAGAGTTCAGACCCATCCTACCACTTGGTCCAACAAGAATGAAGGGGCCTGCGGCACACTGTGCCCTCTCCCTCTGGCCGGACTGTCATCTCCACGGAGGAGCCCCGGGTAATCATGACTATAGAGGGAAAGAAAACCAGCCTATTGCTGGACACTGGCGCAAGTCTCTCGGTCCTTCTTTTCAATCCCGGCCTTCCTTCTAGCCGCCATACCTCAGTGAAAGGAGTCACTGGAGAGGAGGTAATTCGCTATTTTTCACAACCTTTATGCTGTAACTGGGATAGTTTTCTTTTTTCGCATTCTTTTTTGATAATGCCTGAAAGTCCAGTCCCTCTTTTGGGAAGAGATACTTTATCTTGTTTAAATACTGTAATATATATGCACCCAGGTCAGATACACTGTCTTCCCCTTGTGGAGACAGAAATAAATCCTGAAGTATGGGCTACTAAAGACAGAATAGGTAGGGCATTGAAAGCTGCTCCAATACAGATATAGCTCAGAGATTCTACTATTTTCCCTAATCAGAGACAATATCCTTTAAAACCTGAAGTTAAAAAAGGGTTATTGCCTATAATTGATAACCTAAGGACACAAGGTTTACTTAAGCCCTGTAACAGTCCATGCAACACTCCAATCTTGGGAATTCAAAAGCCCAATGGGGAATGGAGATTAATGCAGGACCTTAGGGCTGGAGGTACAGCTCAGTGGGCTAAGTGCTTGCCACTAAGCACTAAGGCCCTGAGTTCGATCCCCGGTCCCGGAAAAAAAAAAAAATGCAGGATGTTAGATTGATAAATGAGGCAGTAGTGCCAATTCACCCAGTCATACCTAACCCATATACACTCCTTTCTCAAATTCCAGGAGATGCCAGTTGGTTTTCAGTGTTAGATTTAAAAGATGCTTTCTTTTGTATTCCTTTACAGAGAGATTTGCAGTTTCTCTTTGCTTTTAAAGATCCTCATATCCTAGGCCTCGGTCCATTTAAAATACAGACAGGCTAAAGACTGGTTTGCAACAGATTAGCTTACTTGCCCTGGAATTAGATGGGAAGCCCCCAGTGGCACTCATTGGTCTTGTGGGACCAATCTGTGGCCCTGGCTACCCCCTGGATGGATAGGAAGGTACACATTAGGATTTGCCTGGTTACAAGGCAGGAGTGTCAAAACTATTGACAAACCTGCTAATTTACCCCGCTTACAACACCGATGGTCTAGAAGTGTTTCACTGGTAAGATCACTTGGCGTCTATCTTTATCCCTTCCCTAGGGTTAGAAGATGTCATGCAGCACATCGAGGCCTTAACTAACTATACTCAGCAGGCCTTAAGTGACACCGCAGCTGGTCTCTCTCTCCTAAATGAAGAAGTAAATTAATGAAAAAAGCCGTCCTCCAAAATCGGATGGCATTAGACATTCTAACAGCAGCACAAGGGGGTACCTGTGCAATTATATTTTTATTTATTTATTTATTTATTTATTTTTTATTTTTTATTTTTTTGCGGTACTGGGGATTGAACTCAGGACCTTGTGCTTGCCAGGCAAGCACTTATTCCACTGAGCTATATCCCCAGCCCTACCTGTGCAATTATAAAAACTGAATGTTGTGTGTACATTCCTGATCCCTCTGCTAATGTCTCAACAGCTATTCAAGATATCAGGCAACAGATCAATGATATATCAGATTCTAAAAATCCCTGGAACTTATCCTTTCTATGGGAGGCCATCACTGGTTCCTCTTGGTGGAAATCTTTGTTAACTATATTCATAATAATCTTGTTGATCTTATTATTTGGCCCATGCATACTTAATTGGCTCTTTGCCTTTGTCTCCTCCAGACTTAAAGCTATACCCCTACCCAAGATGAAAATGCCTAGTGTCTATCGAGGGCCTTTAGATAGACCCTCTGGAGAGTTATCTCTGACTGCCGATCAACAACTACGACCCCTTTCAGCCTGAAGAAGCCAGAGTGGTCATCGCCCATTACTCCCTCATGGCAGTTCGGGTTACTTCTTCAGAGGGGGGAATGTTATAGACAGCTGAGATAGATAGAAATACTATAGGCAGTCAGACAGGGCTGGGCCCTCGAAGAAGCCAACATAGAAGATAAGATACCTGTGGGCCAGACCTCAAGATGGAAGATTAAACAAATGCCTCCACATACCTCCCCAGGGATGAACAGCAGGGATTGACCACCTTGAGGAGTCTTTGACCCGACCCTTACGGAAAAAGCCCCTGACCTAACCCTTATGGGAAAAGCCCCGCTCTGCATGCCCGCTTGTTATGTGACTCGCTTTCCCATTTGATCCCAGTCCGCTCAGTCTTACCTGGAGAATTATACCTGTAATCTTATTGGTGGACCATAGTTTTGTCCATTTCCCCTACCTTGGACCCGCCTCACCTCATGGTTTTTCCCTATAAAAGTCCCTGACAAAGACAGAGTCAGGGGCAACCCACTCGGGCCCCCCTTCTGTCCCTCTCTTGGATGGAAGCTTTCTTTCTCTCAATAAATATATTCTGCTCTTAACCTCCGTTGTTCCTAAAATTCATTCTTCAGTTTTAGAGAACATGAACTCGTCTGATATCAGTCAGGTTGGGATATTTATTTTCCTGTATCATGCTTAGTGCTGCATTAGGCATTTAACAAAGGAGCACCTGGGCTGTATGCTTCATCAGCCCTAAATTTGCCTAGTTTATCTCCTCTCCCTTCAACACTGAGGACACCAGGAGAAGAGCAACAGAATTTTCAAGGTTTTCAATGACACCCAGTTGCCAACTTTTAATAATACGCAGTTCTAGACACCTCTAATGATAGCCTTGAGACCTTCAATCACCTCAGATTCCAGCAAAAGCAGAAGCTAGGGTTGACCTCCCCCAAGCCAGGCAATTCTCAAAGAATCAATATAAAGACCACATTCTCTGCCATAATGCAATTAGTTTAGTTGTTAAAAACAATAAAGGTGTATTTAAATTTTTTTTTTTTTTTTGCAAATTGCATCTTCTTTGGCTGTCGCTCTGTGAGCAGCTGGTGCGGGGGAGATGCACCAGGGAAGAATGCTTCTAGTTGTCTTTTATTTCCTTCGTGCTCATACACACATGATGACAATGTGGAGAAAACTGAAAACAGATCAGAGAAGATCTACCCACCACTTCTGAAGAAAATTACTCAAGGAGACACTGCTCAGCCACAAAGGAAGGTGAAGCGTATGACAGCAAGATCCAGGAGCCCAACCCCTCAGTGGGGCCTGGAGAGCGGAAAGAAATGAGCAGGAAGTCCATTTGACCAGGACACTTGTAAATTCCTTTCTAAGAGGCACACATTTAATGCCACAATATTATATTTACTTTTCTTTGGATCCAACTGCTTGATTTAATTGTAAATAATATTTATATAATTATGACATTATTAGTTTTCCTTATTGGTATTCAATTTATAGAATAAACCTAGACATAACATAGATCACTTAACTAGTCTTACAGAACAAATACAAATGTTATAATCCTTGAAAATGTAAAACCTTATTATTTTATCTTATTTTTGGTTTTCTGAGACAGGGTCTCACTCTAGTTCAGGCTGGCCTTGAACTTACTATGTAGCAATGGCTTCGAAATTGCAGTGATCCTCTTGACTCAGCCTCCCTAGTGCTGGGACTACAGGCATGTGTCGCCACACCTGGCTAAAATGTAAAACTTTAGTATCTTGAAAATGTTAGGTGAAGGCTGAGGCAAGAGGATTGCATGTTTGAAACCAGTTTGGCCAACTTAGTGACTTGTCTCAAAATGAAAATGACTTGGGAATGCAGCTCAGTGTGAAGCCATTGTTTCATTGTTTATGGCCTAGTACCATAAAAGAGAAGAGAAGAGAAGAGAAGGAAGGAAGGAAGGAAGGAAAAGGTATATTAGAGTTAAAGGAAAGCAGGTAAGATAAATAACTGTGATTTCTCCAATTTTCACAAAACAAAGTGATCATGTAAAATTGATCTATGAAAAATCATGTGAAACAAATGTTTATCGATAATACTGAAATTCATGAAGACAACTAAAAGGACTAAATCATAAATATTACTACTAATATTGAAAGGAAATCAGAATGTTAAATTTCTCTTTTTTGTGGAAGAGGATCAGTAGCTACCCTTTGAAGTATCAAGAAATAAATTGCATAATTTAAAATTATAACCTTATGTTTAAATGGTCCCAATAAACTTAATAATAATAAAAATAGGGCCGGGGATTTAGCTCAGTGGCACAGCGCCTGCCTGGCAAGTGTGAAGTTGTGAGTTTGATGCCCAATACCAAAAAATAAATAAAAATAAAAAAAGTAAAATTATAACAACCTCAGAGGGGTTAAATAGAAACTGTTAAAAATGTTGAACCTTAAGGGGGGTTAGTGCAGGGACCACAGGAAGGAAAAACGTACGATGCGCTCCCTCGCTGTCCACCGCGCGCCGCAGCGTGCAGTGCCCCTCGCTGCCCGTTTGCTCATGTTGGTGGCAGCAGCCCCCTCCTTTCTCCTGTCATCACTTCTTTTGTGAGAGCTGGTAGAAGGCAAAGCCCTGTTTTCTCTATGGGAACCTAAGAGACACTTCCTCCCCACACTCTGAAGAGAGGAGCTGGGTTAGTCAGCGGTTCCCCGAGGGCTTCGGCTCCTGAGCGCACACATACCTCAGAGGTGAGGTGACAGTGGACTGACACTCCTTCGGTGATTCCTTTAGCTTCTACACCTGCGGTACTGCCGAAGCAAGACCCAGTTTAATGACTTTCAAGCTATTTTTTAGCCACAAATGTTTGCCCATGTTGTTTAATCTTCCTGAGATGGCTTCTTTTCTTTGCCTATAAATTCTTCGCCATCCCTTAAGGAACTAATTGTCCTATTGGTAGGAAAAACTACAAAATAAATAAATCAAACCTGATCATACAGAAGAAAAGGAAGAGTGGAAACTAGCAATAGGAAGGAGAAACAGTCATAGAAATAAGAGGTTTTTGTATTACTCTGGCTAAAATCTTAGAAAAGCTGTTTTAAAAATATAATATAAAAAAATCAAATGAAAAAAATCAAGTTTATTTAGAAAAAGAATTAAACCAACCTGATCATCAGACACTGTATACACATATTGAACTATCACACTATGCCCCACAATCATGTGTCAATTAAAAATATATATAATTTTATATATAAAAAAGTCTAACAATCATAGACTAAATCAAGAACATTGTTACTATCCAGAAAGTATTACACTGGATAATTATTTTCTTTCTTTTCTCTCTTTTACTTTTGTGGTATTGAGCATTGAACCCAGGAAGTGCTTTTTTATTTTTTATTTTGAGGCAGAATCTTGCTAAGATGCCCAGGCTGGGCTCCAGCTTCACAGTAGCTGAGATTATAGGTGTGCACCACCAGGTCTCCCACTACTGTGGATAATTTACAAGAAAATTCTTCAAAACAATTTGATGCAAAGAAATCATAAAAAGCATCTCCATAGTACTGAGAGGTTAGGGTGTGGCACAGCTGGCTAGGGTAGTTGGCTGACCTGTTAATTAGATCCAGGACACATGCGCGGAACAGTTCCCAACAGCCCTGCAGCGGGCTTCTCTGGAGGAGTTAGCAGGTTTTCAATATGATGTTCTAGACCTGACTCCAGCTGAGACCTGGATCCCAGTATCTGCTCTCAAGACGCATATGTAGAAATTGTTGGGGTTTCCTCGAGGTTTGGACAGTGTAAAGGACACAGTGACGCTGTGAAGAGCTTGCTGATATAACTTCCCCCGAGAGCCCACGCTGCGTTTCCCAGATGTAGTGAGGACATTTATTTTTGCTTTTATCCTCTTTTTCTCTTTATTTGGCCCAAGCTCACTCTGCAGAGCCAATTTCTCCCTCACTCTTCACTTTTACTTTCTCAAATAAATTTTGTCAATGTGCTTTAGCTCATTTTGTCCAGTTCTTTGTTCGAGACAAGAAGAACCTGGAATCTAACTCCCGAGGGAGAGGCGAGTGACTCAGAACCCAGGAAACTTTAGTTGGTGAGCCACTTTTAGGAGCAGGCTACTTGATCACAGTACAACCTCAGTTATAAAAATTCATTTGAAAATCTTAAATACAATATTAACAAACCAATCTGTTAGGTTATAAAGAATAGAATGCGCCATGACAAATGGAGTAGGATTCAGTTTTTAAATTCTTGGATAATATATAATAGAAAATCTATTAGTGTGTGTACTAACAAACACACTAGTAAAGCAATAAAGAAACTCGGTACTCCGGTAAAATCTTGCATGCATTCACACTAAAACTCTTAGTAACACAATAATGGATAAATAGTTTTTAACGTAATGGAGAAATATATACCTCAAAATTCCAGCATTAACAATAAAATAAAGCATCATTTCTATTAATATTTGGAGCAAGGCCATTGTTCTGAAAGTGTTAGCTTATTTAGTGTTTAGACAAGAAAACAAAGTCAGTGGTATAAATTACTGAAAATCTTGAGGCAAAATTACTATTACTTATACACAGTAAAACTTACATCTGGAAAACACAAGAAGCAAGAATTATTAAACACACTAAAAGAATTTTTAAATAGGCAGTTGATAAATGAGGAGATACAACACAAGGTTGCTAACTTTTAAAGATAGGGAATGCAAATTTTTAAGAAATTCTGAGTTCAGAATTTTAGAATTACCACCTATTAGATAAACAAAAACATAAAAGAGTGTGCCAGGTCTCCACCAGCACGTCCTAGCGACATGGACTGGTTTGGGGACTTGTGTGGTGTGTGGCTACAGAGCGCTTTAACTTGAGGAAGTTAGGGAAAGGCTGTGACTGTTTGTCCAGCACAGGGTCATGACTAAAAAGTAGAGACTGTGGAGCTCAACTGTTGATGTGTGAACCCTGGTCCTGAAACTTAATAGCCGTGTGCCGTGAACCAGTTTCCTAGGCTCCTGTGCCACTGAGGCTCAGTTCCTGATAAACGGGCACATTCGACAGATACCTAGCGCTGATGATGTATCCGTCCCCATGGGGCACAGAGCGGTCATGGAACAGCAGAAGCAGCCTACGACTATTTTGACAGTTAAACACACTCTCTAAAGTCTGACTATGCTTGAGATCTGGCTTTGGCACTTACTAGCTGTGTAACGTTGAGAACATTTCTTAGCTTCTCTGAAAACGAGTTTATTGCTCTATAAAATGCTCACAGTGTTATTCTTTCCCCAGGGTTGTTGTGAGGGTTAAATGCAGTAACCTACACAAACTCCTTAGCATAGTGCCCAGGACAGATTAGGTGCTCAAGATTGTTAGCCATGATTATTTTTATGGCTCCTCGTAGTGGAGGACGTTTCCAGTGTCCCAGGCACATCCACACACACAACTGCTTAGTTCTTGTAAAACACTGAGCTATTGTTATTATAATTAATTTGTCAGTTGTTCCGTGCAGACAGACTTCGAAGAACCTTGCAACTTGCTTAAAATCTCAGCATTTACACAGAGGATCTAGGATTCTAATCCAGGTGAAGAGGTTTTGTGGGGTTTTTTTGAGACAGGGTCTCCTTATGTAGTTCAGGTTGACCTTGAACATCCTCCTGCCTCAGCCTCCAGAGTGCAGGGATTATACCTCTGATTAGGAGTTTTTATTTTCAAGTTCCCTTTGTCCCTGTCCTCACAACCACCTGTCCCTTCAGGAACAGGTGTCATGCAAGGAGGACTGTCATAAGAACAGTCGTGAAGTGGAACAGGAATAGGAAAGAGAAGTTGGGTTGATGACAGCTGAGTCAGACCTCGAGAGCTTGCTGGCTTGGGGTTCTTGAGGCTACAGTGGGTGAAGTAAGGCTGGGCGATTCTGACTCCACATAGCTGGCTGTGATACGGTGAGACGGTCTTGTCTTTCTCTAGGTGCATTCCCTGAAGACTTGTGCAGCGGCATGGGGGGTAGGGACTATTTCCAAGCAGAGAGCTGCAGAAGGCTGAAGGTCTCGAAGTACAGAGGCAGCCGATCTCTTTGCAGGAGTGGCAGACCTTCGCCGTGCCTACGGCTGAGTCCAACCAGAGCATGTAAGTCTGACATGGCTCCTTCAGGAGGAGTGGGAGCAGGAGGGGCCGGGGGGCCAGGATGCTCTTTGAAGAAGTGACCTTGGTGTCCGGGATGGGGAGCGCCCTGGAGTGCTGCGGTGGATACCGTGGAGCGTGACTCTGCACTCTGACCGCTAGAGGGCGCTGTCTTCCGGCTGAAGCCCAAGTGACCCTCCGCTGGAGCCCTGCAGTTCAGGTCCAGCCTTCAGTCCACCCACTGAGCCACCAGGAGCGGGTTGGGGGTTGGGGCCTGTCCAGGAAAAGGCTAGCATAGTAGTAGAGATCCGGGAGGTCAAGATTGGGTCTGTGGGTCTCGGGGACTCAGCCCGTACTTGAGCTGCCACTGACTCTCACTAGCCAGAGGCGTGGGGCAGTGGGAAATCTGGGGACTTTCTGGCCCTGTACGCGCCGCGGGCCCGTCCCTCCACTTGATAAAGAGTGGCGAGCTCCTGGGAGGCCAAAGATGAGAGTGCAGCCTAAGCTGACATCCTCACCTCTGAGTCTTCCCCTTTCAGTTGCGTCGGCCCCAGGTCTCTCCGGATAGGGAGGCAGCTTGCTAAGAGGTTGCAGGTGCAGCAAACTCCCGCCTCTTTCCACTGCTTTAAGGGAGGTGTGGGGAGGCACCATCGTAGGGACATCATCGTGCACTCCTGTGTTCAAATTCCACCTCGTCATCTTGGGCCTTGTGCAGTCGCACGTGCCTTTGTGTTAGGCTCCCTCATGGGAACGCGAGGATGAAATAACATCGTGCTTTGCCCAAGGTTTTTGGAGAGTGCGGGCAGTAGCTGGTGGGGACAGGATTGGACGGAAGAGGCTCCACTGTTCCTTTCTAAAGGCCAAAATAACCTCTCAGCGGGACTGGAGGGTCCTTCTAAAGCTCCACAGGTAGCAGATTTCCCACAAGGGGAGCAAGTGTCCCAGCCCCACAGCTGAGCTCTCATTAACAGCTGTAAAAGGTTGTAAAACTTGTTTTCAGTCTCTACTATCTGACCTTCCTTAAAATAGAATCGGACTGGGAAAAAACTGAAATTCGGCCCAGGAGGCCTTTGGAGCACTTTTTGGCTGTTCTCAGGCATCTACTGGGACCCCTGCCTCTGTGTGTGACTAGCTCTGGACAATGCACTGAAAGGGGAATGACGTGTGTCACTTTGGAGCTGAGCTTTTAGTGGATAGCACAAGATCTCTAGGTCTTGCTTTGCTCTGTGGTAGGGTATTCAGCAATATCCGGGATAAGAGCTACTCTCTCAGCAATAGTGTCTCAATGACAAGGACATGCAGAGCCTCCCTGTTGACTTAGGGAACAAAACAAAGTTTGCGCAAATCACACCTTGTAGCTCATCATGAGAGTGCTTCTAAACCCTGTATGTTCAATAGGGCAAAGTCACATTAGCAGTTACATAGCTGACAAGTGACAGATTCCCTGTAGGGTGATTATGGCAACATTCCTGGTCGGTCTTGGCGCTCTCCTGTCAACTCTAGTCTCTGCCTTCCTCCCTCTTTGTTATGGCAACCCTGGTGCCCAGTGTTGAGAGATGCTTCTATTTGAATGGAAACACTTTTGTTTTCATGGAGACCTAAACAGACTTGGTAAGGAGAGGCTACATGGGTGAGATGTTTGATAGAAAATTAGAGGATGCCGATTCCGGGACATTTACTCTTGTCTACTGACACTATCAGGAAAGGTGATATTGATGAGATTAGGACAATGGCATTGACAGGTTGTATGGATTTTTGTCTGGTCAGGTTAGTGACAGACCCTGGTTTTCGGTCCACTTTGTATAATGAGCAAACTCACACAGTATTTGCATATATATATATATATATATATATATATATAGGACAGAAAATATTGGATATGTACAACATAAAAATAGGAAGAAAAGTAGATATGCCAAAGAATATTTATTATCAAAACCATGTACAATGGGAGAAAATTTAGGGGAGCACATGAATCAGATTTGAGTTAGAAAGAATGTTGACACACGCCAGGTCAGGGCTGGGGGTACAGCTCAGTGGCACAGTGCTTGCCTGGCAAGTGCAAGGTCCTGAGTTGTATTCTCAGTCCCTGGAAAAAAAAAAGACATATGCCAGGTCGTTTTCTCAGCTTCAGGGATGAGAAAATTGAAAACAATATGCAATATAACAACCATTGTTAATTTCCTATCATCTTGTTTTGAAATTCTGTATTTTTTTAAATTCTCTTTAAAATAAAATAAAAGATAAGATTTCTGGGGATATAGCTCAGTGGCACAAGCACCTGTCTGGCAAGCACAAGGTCCTAAGTTCAATTCCTAGTACCAAATGAAAAAAATGACTATATTCTGCCTTAGCACCTAGAGTGAAAGCCTAATTAAGAATGACACAGTTTCAAGAAAGAATACGTCCTTGTGCAGGACATACAGTACAGATATTACTCATTTAAGAAGAACTTGAAAGATAGGAACACACTGTAATTTATTTCTCATTTCCTGACTCCTCAATATTAAAGATTTCAGAGTGAATATATTCCAGTTCAGAAAATTGAATCCACTGGCCAGTGGTGATACTATTTTCAAGCATTAATTAGAAACAAATATTAGATTGCTGTATATATATATATATATATTTTAAAATGAATAAAATTAGGGATTTTCTGAGCATGAAAAAAATTTTTTTCCATAAACTTTAAAACATAAGCGAGTTGATTTCTTTCTCTTATATCCAATACATATAATTAAGCTCTAGACTCCTGTGGGCTTCTCCTTCCAAAGACTCTCATATTTCTTGCTTCTCCCCATGGTTTGTTAAAGTCCAAATCCTCAGCTTGGCATGGCCCCCTTTGGTGGTCTGGGGAACCATGTGGAGCCCCTTGTCAGAATAACATTTAGAAATTCACGAAATACATAAGATAACAGGGAGACTCTACCAAGACAGTTGTCAGAACATTAGAAGGATGTGCAGTGGGCATTCGCAGACATCCATAGCAACTGCAAGGACAATTGAAAATATCTATGATTTCCACCAACGGTGGATTCTGTTGCGGCTGCTGCCTACACTTATAACCAAAGGCAAGGCTGACTTCCAGTTAGAGACTAGTGAGAACAAGGGTGTATTTTCTCCTTTTAAAACCACGTGATCGTTAAGCTTGTGTGTCTGATTTATTTCAGTTAACATTACAGTCTCAAGGTGCATCAGTTTTCCTAGAAATGACTCAAATTCCTCCTTTGTAGCAGAACAGTGCTCTGTTGTGTATAAACACCACATTTTCTTTCTCCATTGGCCTGTTGATGCGTGTGTAGGTCACCTCACTTTGAAGATTTAAATATTATGAGCTGTGGGCAGCACCAGTTATTTTTCGTTGCCGAGCAGAAAGTCCTTGAAACAAGTTAGCAAATAGTATGTTTGGAGGTGAAAAGCGTAAGCTGCGCAGCTGGGTGCCGTCAGACTGAGCTGGGTCAGGTTATCTCTGGCGCCGACGGTCAAGGCTCAGCGAGTTTAACAACTGACTAGGTGGTGGGCTGCATGATCTTATTTTATCCTAATATGGTGTCAGGCTACTGGTTGATTTTTAAATTTTTAAAAAGTTTTGTCACAAAAGAACCCACCTGGTAGTTTGCTGAATACCTACAATTATTTAAACATTTTTTTTCCTAAATTCAGACCTCCCTTTAACTTCCTAACACTGCTGCTAATTCTGCCAGGGCCTCCGTACAAACATATCTGTGGTTAGTGGTTCTGTTACACAAGAGTCAGACCGCCCATGCTTACGTTCCAACCCATCGCTTACCGTGTGACTTGGGGAAAGTCCCTTCACTTTCTGAATTGTCCTCATCTGGAGAATGGGGCTAATTACGGCGCTCACACAGCCGGACTGACGTTTAACTGAATAAAAGTGTGTAAAATACCGAGCACAGTGCTAGCACAGTCAGAGCTTTATAGATACTGCCTCTTGTCATTACTTAGTTTTTGTTTTCTACTTGGGAATCTATTAAATTTCTGAAGAAAAGACACCCCGATGTTTCTCCTTTTGGGGCAAAATGTCCTCAGTTCCTTCCCCTCTTCCCACAGCGCAGTGCTGCTGTCTTCTTTGTCTTGTGACTCTCCTTTGGACAAGAGCCCAGAGCACCAGGATCCCTTGTCAAGTGCCAGGGCTTGCACCGGGCCCAGCCTCTGAGCCTCATCTGTTCACGGCAGCGAAGATCAATCAGCTTCTGGGCTTCTCTTCCACACTTCACTGGACCACCTCGAACTTCGGAAATCTGGCGCGTTTCCCCTTGTGGCTGCCCTGGGTGTGTCCACAGAGGCTGTAGGTATGTGTGGGCTTGTGGGGTGCTGGTGGGGGGGGCACTTCTGATCCTCTGTCCCATCGAAGCAGGCCTTATACCTGCTTCATGATTATTGCAGTGGTGGTCAGTGCCCTAGTGACTGAGGAAGCTCGTGGGAGAGGGGTGACAGAAAAGAAGACTCTGCTGATCCTGGGCCTGGTGGGAGACTCAGCTTCTCCCAAGAAGGGTAAACTGCCATTCTGGCACAGACAACAGTGTTTTGGAAGGAGACCAAGCTTTGGGGCCAGAGGGCGCCGACAGCAGAGCTCCTAGGCATTCCGGCCCCCACCCCTGCTGCTGCTGGCCTTGCGCCCAGAGTCCTTGGTGCGATAATATGATGAGGGAGTTGGGACTGTTCTATTGCAGAGAGAGGGGTGGCAGCTTCAGGGGTTCGGGTATCAAGCCCGCAGAGCCGGCCTGGCAAGAGCGTCTCAGCTACGTTTCTAATTCCCAGTCTGTAGTGAGTGGTTCTGGGCAATACTGTGGTGTCCTGAAGAGTTGCTTTTTCCTCCTTGGCTATAGAGGACACCAGGTTCAGCCGCAGCCACGCCTCCCACTGAAGGGAGACCAGGCCTGTGGGGCTGCTGGCTCAGCAGCCTGAACGTGGCCTCTGATTCCTCAGTTGTCTTTCCCAGGTAACCTGGGTTCTTCCAGCACATACCAGCCTAATGGCAGCTCTATCTGTCCTGTGGACTCCTCCCCCGCATATGAATAAATAGAGAGAATGTGTCTCTCCCTGCCTCAGGGCCAGTGTCTCCTGGACACCAGGGTAACAGTATGTAGCCCCGCAGCTCCAGATTGCCCGTCTGCCTCTGCTCCTTGCCTCCTGGGAGCTGCCCTCAAGCCAGCCCTGTGGATCCCAGGGCAGGATCTTCTCCCAGGCTCCCACCAGCCTCTGTCTTTGGTCACAGAGTCAGGGAAACCAGCCTGTCTACTTTGTGCCATCCGCACTTCCTCTGGCTCCAGCAGCCCCAGGCCTTCTTGATGCCTAACAGTTTGAACTGGGGGTTTAACATTTTGCCCTCCATGTTTTGGTCCACGGACAAAAACAAGGCAGGGTTCAGGAAGGGTCCCCTGCAGCGCCCGGACAGGCAGCTCCTGTTGCTGGCTGAGCTCTGCCCTGGGGAAAACTTGATGGGGCCAGCTGCATCCTGATGTGGCCTCTGAGAAGAAAACGTACCATATTCAGTGTTTGTGCCTGGTGCTTTGCAAACCGAGCAGTGGGGAAAACAGGACAGGCACTGGTTAGTTTGTTCTCCAAGCTAGAATGAGAAGCATACCAGAAACTCTGATGGAGGCCATACTTTGAGGCAGGGTGTCCTTTAAATCATGCCACAGCCTTGGGCCGCTGGGCTCCTCCTGGCTCCTGTCCTTTCTCACTGGCCCTTGGCATCTGGATGGGGCAGGATGGCTACAGTCTTTCTGTGAGGACTGATGTCAAGCTGACGCTGTGGCCTTGAGATTTCTGGCACTTTCCTTGGTGTTCTGCTCCCCAGCCTGTCCCTGTCCTCTTGCAAAATTGGCTTTTAAGACAGAATCCAATCTTCCCAAGGGCCTCTGTTTCCAGATCTCTCAGACAGGCGAGTGTAGACCCTCTTAATCCACACTGTAAGAGTGCCTGAGTCTCGGTATATACAGGAGCCCGTAATGTGATTCCTCTTGCTCTGCACCTCAGGTTTTCTTTCGGCAGAAACGAACTGCATATTCTGACCGCTCAGCTGGGGTAAGGCAGAGAGAGGGAATGACTGTTCAAATGTCCTTTGCAGCCAGTTCACAAGTGTTAATAATTCACAGCTCTCCAGGGGTCCTCACGCCTCCCCTGCCTTAATACACAGTTTCTTTAAAAACTAGAAAGTCCTGATCAGCAATCACATGGGCCTCGGTTGTGCGGCTCCTCTTGCCTGTCGCCTCACGCTCATAAAACATTTATCTCATCCCACATCTGGACCCTGGCCCGATACATTCCTCCGCTGGTCTGTAGACTGACTGCAGGGGCTGCTTCTTCAATGGGGGATGAGACAGGCAAGCGGGCAGGGGAGACTGTCAGAAAACCGACTCCAGACAGGGGTGGAAAACCACTGGAGCTTGAAATGCCAGGCTTAGAGTAAGTTAATGAGCTACTAAGAAGACAAGGTAATACTGGGACAGTCAAATCTGAAGTTGGAATAAAATTCGGGGCTGTCAGGCCCCTGCTGGGCCAAGGAGCCTGGGGTGGCGGAAAGGCATTAGCCACAGGAGCTGAAGCATAGGAGTTAGCCACAGCTCTGCCAGGAACCACGTGTCCTGGGCCAAGTCACTTCGCCTCTCTTGGGTCTTTGTCTCATAGTCAAAAACTGAGGTGGTACAAAAATAAATAAATAAAACCACCCTGCTTTTTATAAAACAGAGACTGGACTTGCATAGACATTTTCCTCAAGAATATGTGGCCAGTCAGTATATGAAAAGATGTTCACCATCATTGATCACTAGGGAAATACAACTCAAAGCCAAAATTAGATGTCACCTTCCACCCATTAGGATGGCTATTATCAAAAAATAAGTAAAAAATGACCAGTGATGTCTTCAAAAGGATGTGAGAAGTTGGAACCTTTGTGGACTGCCAAAGAAAAATGACACAGGTGCCATGGAGAATGGGACGTTGTTCCTTACAAAATTAAATGCATGATCCAGCAGTTCTACTCTTGGAATATGCCCAAGAGAACCGAAGGCAGGGACTGGACAGACATTTGTCTACCTAGGTTCATAGAAACAGTACTCATAGCCATAAAGGGAAGTGACCCACTCATTCATGGACAAATACGGTACATACATGAAATCAGTCATTGTTCAACCTTTAGAAGGAAGGAAATTTTGACACATATTATAGTGTGGGTGAACCTCGAAGACATTTGCTAAAAGAAATAAGCTAGTCACCGGAGGACAAATACTGTATCATTCCACTTACATTTGGTATCTAGAGTAGTCAGACTCAGTGAGAGAGAGGAAAGCAGAACCATGATTGTCAAGGGTCAGGGTGGGAGAGAGAGGAGGGTGGGTTGGGGTTTAACGAACAAGAGTTTCAGTTTGGGAGGATGGAAAAGTTCTGGAGATGGGCGGTGCACAGCAATGTGAAAGGACCTAACGCCGCTGAACTGTACACTCAAAGATGGTTAAAATGGTATCTTTTGTGGTTTTTTTTTTTCAGTGCTGGAGATTGAACCCAGGGCCTCAAATACAAGAGGTCCTACCTCTGAGCTACATCTCCATCCCTGTTAGGTGTATGTTAACTATAATTTCAGTGAAGTGAGGTGGAGAGATCAAACGACCCTAGCCAGAGTGCTCAAGTACACCATTCGGAAGTCATTGGAAAGCTGAGATACTGATCTCTCCACTTTTAAATAGATCAGGCAGGGCCAAGTACACCCGAAACCCTGGAGTAGGTCACTTTCCGCTTCTTCTGTTCATTCTAGTATGCTTTGCGCATGCATGCACGTGTGCGTGCACACACACATATTATTATTATGTTCAGTTCTGGGAATTGAACCTAGGGCTGCATGCAGGCTGGGCAGACAACCTAACACTAAGCTATATTCCCAATCCCTCTTTTTACTTTATTGATTTTTTAAAATTTCATGGTAAGTCTCATTGACTGGCCTTGACTATGTGACCCTCCTGCCTCAGCCTCCCCAACGTATCTGGGATTACAGGACTGTGTCACCATGCCTGGCTCTACACATCTTATAGTTTAAATCTTTCTTTCTTTCTTTCTTTCTTTCTTTCTTTCTTTCTTTCTTTTTTCTTCTTTCCTCTGTGGTACAGGAGATTGAACCCAGGGCCTTTGCATTGAGGTACATCCTCAGTTGCAGGCTGAGCTTGAACTTGTGATCTCTTGCCTCAGCCTTGCAGAGTACTAGGATGATAGGCATACATTTCTCAACCTCATTGTCAAATATGTACTGAGAAAGGTATGTAAAGCACAATGCATAGCTCAATAATTAATCATAAGACCTTGAAATCACCATTTAGTTTAAGAACCAGAATCTTGTCTGCATCCCAGAAATCAGGACAGTGTGTTATCTCCTAAGCAGATGCCCCGCCCCCCATATTCTGCCCCATTTATGTGAGGAATGAAAGCTGATGAACTACAGCTATAGCAATGCGGGTGAATCTCACAGACATTTTATTAGTGAGATAAGCCAGCCCTACCTCTGTTCTCCGTCACAAAGCAGCTCTTCCTGTGTGTGGTTCTAACCTAGCCCCCTGGCTGCCCTGTCTGTCTTGCACCAAAACCACACCCTAATAATTACCATCATTCGCTTGTCTTGATCGTCAGTAGAGCAGCTTCTTCCTTATTCTCATTTTCAAACGAGCTTATCAAGTTCCACTAAAAAACAGTTTAAAAATAAACATGGAAATCCTGAGATGAGCTTCATTGGAAATCCATTGATCCATAGACCAACTGGGGGAGAGCTGAGTCTTCACCTTGTTGAGTTTTTAAATTCATGAATATGCCATTATACGCACTTACATAGGCTTTCTTTAGTTGCACTCAATGATGTTTCATACTTTTCTGCTAGTATGCCACAGTACTGACCCCTCTGAGTAAATGAGGAAGTCTGGGCAAAGCCTCGGGGTGGCCGCAGGGAGGTTGCTCCAGCCGTGCAAAGATTCATCCTCTTACCCTAGGAACTTACACAGCTATTGTCAACTTTCAACTGCGACACAGTGGGAGAAGGTCTGGGAGCAGCTCTCTGCCTCTGCCCAGCTGCACAGATGCTCTGATGGAAGGCGGCAAGAACACCACCCATAAAGTTCCCCAGCATTTTAAAGTCCTGAGTTGTCCACGGTGTACTTCTGGCCCATTTATTTCCACAAGCCTGTTGGTACAATGTGTGCCCAGAAATCAAGAGGAGTTATTTTTGTATAACTGATAATGTTATTATGTACTGAGCATTTGTCAGGTCTGGGCATGGTATAAAAGCCGTAAGTCCCTGAACCATCCTCTGAGTTTGTCAGCATGATCTATATTTTACAGGTGAAAAAACTGGACCTTTGAGAAGAAGAACAGCTACTAAGTGGCAGCAGCATTTCTGGCTCTCAAACCCTTCCTCTATAAAGTTCATGCAAATCCTGGGTAAGATAAACATTTTTTCAGATAAATAGCTGAATTCTGAAGGAAGGAAAAGAAATCTCTAAGCTCCAGAAATGAAGAGAAAGATAAAACCCAGGAACAAAGCAGAGTTTCTTTCCAGAGTCCCTCTGGGGCTGCCGGTACGACCTGGGACCTTTGCCCCTGCCCCATGGGTCTGAAGCCCTCAAGCCTCTCTAGTGTTCTTAGCAGAAGGGTGGGTGAAAACTGTGTGCTATTGGCAGGGGATTCACAGATCCACCCATCTATCCATTTATTCATTCAGTCACACTTTTTGAAATCTTACTATATGCCGAGCTCATGTTCTAGGCACTTGGGACACAGTGGCAAAAATACAGATCCCTACTCTTGGGAAATCTGTACCCTTATTCTCTGAAAATAAGAAATGCAATATGTAAGTATACAAAAAGAGGATACATTTATTGGAAAAACAGAACAGGGAACAAGGGATCAGGGAGAAAAGGAAACGGCTCTCTTGGCCTGGACTCTGAGAAGGAGAAAAAAAACTATCTCCTGCAATTTGTAGCCACAATCCACCTGCGGAGGGGCGCCATGGCTGTATCTGACACAATGCAGAAACAAGGCAACTAATAACAGAAGGTGGTGCCAGGCGCCTTTCCTCAACCTGCCAGGAGTATGGCAGGAGCTTCCTGACAAAAGAAAAAGAAGATCCTCTATACAGGATGCCAAACATTTCAATTCATAGAGCAGACAGACAAGCCCACAATGAACCAATATAAAGACATTCATGCAGATTTAGGGTTCCATACACCTTGTGTTTGGTGTTAAAGCCCACACCCCTCCTATCTGCCTTCTAAGAAGCATGAGAGCTTCCGCCACACACCCTCAAGGGGGAGGTGCCTATGTGCCCACAGCAGTTAGGACAGATCTGGGAGTTGGGAGGGACCCAAGAAAGTGCCCACTCCAGTCTCCCTGCAGTGTGGGCCGTTTTTCTGGAACACAAGTCACAGATGTTATCAGCTCCTACTTGAATACCTCTAGTGAAGGAGAGCACATTTCTCCCGTGGGTGGCAGGAAGCCTCACTGTAGAGGCAGATGGTGCCACCTGAGGAGACAGGCAGGCTAGAGCCCTGGGTTAGGCGATCTTGGGCAGGGTAATTAACCAGATGAATCTAAGCTCTGTTCTTACGCATAAAATGGGTACCAGTGATCTTGTACGCTCAACAGAATAATGTGAGTCTTAGCAGCACAGAAGAGATAATGTAATTTTTTCCTTCTCATGAATCTCTAGATCCATGCAATCATTAAAATACTTTTTACATTAATCAGATCAGGTGTGCTTCTAGAGATATAATTTTTAAAAATCCAAATCTTAGCGAGGGCAAGTCTCATCCCATTCCTTCATTCTACTGGGAAAAGGTCATGTCATTGAAAAAAATAGCGTTCCTTCTCAATTGTGAGCCAGCACTGATGATGCATCTCAGGCCTCTCTGAGGACCTGTGCAAAGTCTGTGGCTCTGCTCCGCCTGTGCATGTCAGGGAAGGGTGGGCCTGAGAAGCTGCTTGGCTGGGGGCTGAGTACAAGCTCCACTGTGAGGGCTGTGTTTCTTTCTTTCTTTTTTTTTTTTTCTTTAGAAGCTTCAAGAATAAATTTCACTGACTTAGATTCCTTTCTTTAAAAATGAAGGTATTCAACTGGAAACCTATAACCCCAGTTACAGTATTCAGGAGGCAGAGGCAGAAGGATTACAAATTCTAGGCTAATCTGAGCAATTTAGTGAGACACTATCTCTGAATAAGCAAATAAGCTAGGCTCGGGGTAGCTCAGTAGTAGAGAATCCCTGGTTTTAATCCTAGTACCAATAAAAAAATAAAAAGAAAGAATTACTTATTTATTTATTTTTGTCTTTTTGAGACATCTCACCATGCAGTTCAGGCTGGTCTATGAACTTATTAGCCCAGACTGGCCTTGAACTCACAATGGTCCACCTGCCTCAGCCTCCCAGGTGCTAGGATTACAGGTGTGCGCCACCATGCCTGGCTGAAGAAAGAATTGTTAGTATACCGTATAATTCATCTACTTTAAATGTATACTTTAATGAATTTTGGTAACGTAGATAATTGTGTAGCCAACCCCATAATGACTAGTTCATCTTTAAAAGTTTCCTCTTTAGGTATTGGTTTCATGAATCAGCTGGGGTCCCCAGTGAGAAGTCTTGAAGTCATGGCAGAGGCAACCTACCCTACTGAGGGGCACTCACTGAATCCTAGAAGAAAAGAGTCTATGGGATATAGAAGCCTTTAAATATTTGAACAGCTACTTTACAGAACAATCACCAGAAGGAAAATGTAAGGGATATTTTGACTCAATATAAAACAGGAATTTCTAAAAACAACAATTGCTATTTATAGGTGATGAGGTTACTCAAAGAGTTAAAAATGAGGACAAGGGTGTAGCTAAGTGGTAAAGAGTTTGCCTGGTATGTTTGAGGCCCTAGGTTCAATCCCTAGCAACACACACACACACACACACACACACACACACACACACACACACACACGCACGCACATTCAGGAATTAAAAAGGAATTAATTTAAATCAAACACCTGAGAAGTGTCAGACTTGGAATCTGAATTAAAGTGTTCTGATATTAAATCCAGATTTTCCCACTCCACCTTTAGGAACATGCAGGAGGTGGAGGGGCCAGGGCACAGACTCAAGGTAGAAGAGGACCTTGTTCAGTCTAAGGAAGTTGTTCAGATGTCTGTCAGCTTAGATGCAGTGGGCACTGGCTCAAGTCAGGCCTGCACTGGGGGCAAAGCCAACGCCCAGAGAAGTGGCCCTTGCTGCGTGGGTGGAGAAAGAGCACGTCCATCGACCTGGCCCTGGGTGCTCCCTGCCTCATTGCCTGGAGCAAACTCTTGCCCCGGTCCAGGTGTGGGCTGTAGATCCAGGTGAGGGAGACGCTGGTGCTGGAGGGATATGCACGGGCCTGCGTGGCTCACAGGGATCAGCTGCTCCTCCTGGCTGGTGAGGGGCTGCAGCAGCGCCTTTCCCTCCCTGCTGGGCTACGGCGAGGCTCCTAATGTTTATCGGGGGTTAGAGAATAGAAACTGCACGCAGTGGAAAGAGAAAAACAAAAGCGGTGAGGAGAGCTCTCGGAAGGAAGGGCACGTGCTCACACAGAGCCTGGGTTTTGCTGTGGGGCAGGGGGGGTGCGAGTAAGAACTCCTAGGACCAAGGCACAAAGGCTGCAGGAGCAGAGAGGTGCTGCTCTGTTTACAGGTGTGTTGTCCATTGGTTTCTGGCCCCCAGGAAGGTCGTATTATACAGGTGGCTCTAGTGACGACCCCGGGCCCTGACCCAAGGATGGGGAGGCTCCTAGCAGGCTGGGGGTTGGCTGGGTGGGACCAAAGCATCTGCGTGAGGGGGCAACCCAGGAAGGTGGAGGCACCTCCTCCTTGCCGGTCCATTCCCCCTCTGCCCACCCCTCCTCATTGTCTGGGAATTGCAGTTGAGAAACCAGACAGGACAGCCCGGAATTGTCTGGTAGGTGGGCCAGAGAGCTGGGCTGCTGAAGGTTTTTCTGATTTCCCAGTTTAGGGCCCAGCCAGCTGGCTGGAAGCAGGACAGAGGTCAGTTGAACTCAGACCACACATCCCTGTTAAATACATCAGCTTTTAAATCAATCTTTGATCAAAGTCCAGTGAGTTCCAAGACTAGAGCTCCTAGCAGAGAGAATTCTCAAGTGACAGAGCAGCTCCTCTTCCTTCCAGTTGCAGGTAAGAACTGGCTTGTGTCCTCTGGCTGAGGGTGCTGGGCCGCCTGGGCCTGAACCATCCTCTTTGTTTCCCTTCCCTGAGCGAGTAGCGGGCAGGAGAGAGGCCTGTGCAGAAAGCACTAGCTGGGCCCTTCAGTGGTGGCTGGGGTTAGGGAGGGGTGGGGTTACCTACCCAGTGAGACTTTCTGTTGGAGAGGCTTTTCGGCTCTGCTTCACAAAAGGATTGGAGAATTGATCTCAGAAAGTTTCTGAGGGTTGGATGTGCCACCAAGGGAGGGAGGCCGACAGATTTCACAGGCCCCCTGGAATGTTCTCCAATGACTTGTTACTGCACAGGAGCTTTGGGTATTGGGGGAGACCTTCTCCAGCCCTTCACCCAACAACCTTGCCACTCGGGAATGAAAGCAAGCATCTCCCCTTTCGGTGTTACACAGCGCAGCACAAAGAAGTGAGGAAAAACCAATGGATTTCTAGGCTGGCTGAATTTTAAAACATAGGTCCCCAGGCTCTACCTTTTGAAGTTTCTAAATCTCTGGGTGGCGTATGAATCTGAAACCGCTTGTTACTTTGAAGTTCTCCTGGCTGATTCAGATGTACTGGCAGGTTGGGAGCCCCTAGTAACTAATTCTGTAGGCAGACGAGTCAAGGACTTAGTGTGACATGTATCTAAGGGCTTCCCAGCTGTGAAGACTCCTGGCTGGGGTTGGCTTCAGCTATGCAAGAGAAACTGCTCCTCATTTTCTAAAAATCCCTGCAATACGGCCCTGAGTTGCTCTGTCCTGTATCCAGAAGTCACAGGGCACTGATTACCTCAGGTCCTGGGGTCCTCTCACATGGACTCACATATTCTTCCCTGCACAAAGACCTCAGGGACTTGTGGGTTATGGCTGGGTAAATTGTTTTTATCTTTGACTTTTTTATGTTCTCTGCACCATAAAATAGGAAGTAGTTAAAAATAATGTCTGATATTCACAGACTACTGGCCAGACAACTTCTTCTCACCTAGGGAAAAAACACAGTTCTGGAATACAATAACCAGGGTTTAATTCAGTTGTTGGTAACAGGCCATTAGGTAAGTTGCTTAGCCAACTGGAGCCTCAGTTTTGACATCTGTCAGACAAAAGCCTGTCCTCTTTCCCCTGGAGTTCTGAAAATAGGATGATGAACATGAATGTGCATCAGGCAGTTGAAAGCACAAATGTAAAATGCTTACATTTCAACTGTGTAGATCCAAAGGCTTTGCACAATAATAGGAAGAAACATCCATGCAGCAGTTGAAGACTTTGTCCCTGTCTTTTATCTCACTGAGCCTCTATTTGTTCACGTACAACTAGAAGTTGAGACTAGGTGATCATTAATGTCCTTTTCAACCTACCAAGTAGAAGATAGATCCTTGTGCTTTGCAGCCTGGCTTCTTATCTGACTATGACCTCAAATATCCCTTCCCTACGAAGGACTTTCACCCCCCACCATCTCTGTTACTTGTAACACTGGAAAACATCTTGTCTGTCACCTTTCAAATATATGAGACTTTAAAAAAATTTTGTTTGAGATAGGCTCTTGCTGTGTAGTTTAGGTTGATCTTGAACTCACTAATAGCCCAGGCTGGCCTCAAATATCATGATACTCCTGCCTCAGCCTCCTGAGTGCTGGGAGTACAGGCGTGTGCCATTACACCCAACTTTGGCAGATGTTAAACTTGAAGGTACCCAAGAGCGCAGCCTTTGTGTTATCCATTGTATGCCAGCTCTTAGAACAGCGCCTGACACAGAATCTTAGACATTTGAAGAGATGAAATTTAAAAAAATGGAAGTTCGTGTGGTGAGGAAGGAGCTAGAAAAGTAGAAACTGGTTGTTTTGACAAGCTGCTCCTTGGAAGAGACCGAGGAACTCTGATATTCTTTGGGTATTGGAAGTCCAGAGTCAGACCCTGTGGACATGCTTCTTTGGTCATAATTTGGTTAACTAATTCTTGATTTGCTGCATGGAAATTTGATGTGGGCAGCAAGATAGAGCTAGACATGTTTTTCTCAAGGTCTTAGCAACTCCTTCCTTTGGTCCTGACAAGAGTTTCTTAATCATAAATAAGTATCATAAATAAGTAGTTAAGAGCATAGCATTGGAATGGGAGACCTGCATTCCCAATGAAGCTTTACATCCGAAGCTTCTATTTCTTTTTTAGTTAAATGAGCATAAGAGAATCTAATTCTTACTGTTCTTAGGGGTAAATGGGAAAGTGCACACAATGCCTTGTACATTTTAAGCAATACTATTATGATGATCTTCAGCATTACTATTATGTTCTTCAGATGCTTTGTGATACACATGTCCCCAGGGAATGAAGAATGTCTGGTAGTGGCAAGGACTTTGATAATAGGACAGATGGTCCTTAAATACTGATGGCTGCTATGAAGATCTTCTTTTGGTTTGAAAGAGCCACCAAGATTCTGAGGCTTCAAGTCTTGTTAGAAAAAAAAATACTCATATTCATGCAACTGGGTGGAACCATGGAAACACAAAGCTAGGAACCCGGAAAAGCCCATGGGCTTTCCATCAGTTGTACTGAGTACATTCTTGGTGTGTGAGAATCAGAAGGGGGCTGTGGTGCCTACTCTTAATTTAAGGTCAAGGACTTTTTTCTTTATGATGCTGGGGATCAAACCTAGGGCTTCGTGCATGCCAGGCAAACACTGTACCACTGAGATCCGTCCCCAAAGGAACTGCTTGCTGGGAACACAGGACATAAACCCTGAATCTGCTCTGCAATCTGAGTGCAAAGTGCTTCGTCGTCTACCCATCTGCTGCTTTTCTTCAACATATACATGAGTGCTTCCTCAACCGTTCACCACTCCATGAGTACTTCTTCCACTTCCTGGTCTAACTATATGTTCTCCTAGCTGAGTTTGCAACCAGTCTCTGCTTATCCAAATAACCATGTGAAACCAACCTTACTTCAGAGTCCTTTTCCTTGTAAAATGACCCATTAGGTTTAACTTAGGACTCACAAACAATGAGGGCTGGCTGCTGGAGCCTAATGAGAACTCAATAAATGCGTAAAACTACTAGAAAACATTTAAAACATCCCAACATCCATACTGTTATTCATTCCACACCATCTTTAACCTTTCTGATTGGACTCTTGGTTCTCTGAAGGCCTAAGGATATTTTTTTTCTTTATGGTGTCTAACAGTGTTTAACCTGGGTTGAGCTGATACTTACCTCACTGTTGGTACTAAGGATACTTATTGGCTATATAAATGATGCTTACAATTCAAAAGATGGGGTTCTAGTTTCACACTTAGTAGTCAGGGAAGAATTTGTGTATAATCTAAATTTTGAGCTGTGCCTTGAAAATAGGTCTTGAATTCATTCACATACTAGAGATACTATATGCAGTCAGAAGTGCTGGGAGGGTACTCTAGACAGAGCTTGCAGCTTGAGCAGAGGGCAAGCAGCGAGTGGAGATCAGCATTCCACCAGTTCGATGTCTTCCCACAAGCAGAGAAGCAGAGAAGCTGAGTTACAGCAGGCCGCAATGCCTGAGCTAGGAGGAGTCTGCGCTGCTTTGTTTCTTGAATGATATTTTGGAGACTGATGTGTCAGGAAGTTTGTCTTCAGACAGCAGCCGAGAGACCCCGGAAGCAGGAGGGCTCTCGTAGGAGGCTAGACATGACAAAGCGAGAGGAGAAGTGCAAGATAAGCGTGTGTGGAGCAAGGTGCTGGTCTGGGGAGGACCTGCGGGCCCAGGACGGTCTGCTGCCTCAGGCACGGGTCGGGTCGGCAGCGTGAGGGCCCCTTTCTCCGTGGGTGCCTCTGTCTCCACACAGCGCTGATCCAGAGCTCTCCAACCTCGACAGCTCCCGCACAATGACAGTGTGAGAGGCCTTAAACTCCAGACCAGAGCCCTGCCTTACCGGACAAAACGTGGTTTATGGTGGCTAGGGTAGGAGGGGCACTGGGTACTAAGAGGCCAAATGAACTTTGAGATAAACAAATTCTATTCTTTATCATAAAAGAGAAATAAAAATTACTCACTGGCTCTATGATCACTCTAGATGCTTTTTTTCCGGAGACAAGGTCCCACTATGTAGTTGAGGCTGACCTTGAACTCACTATGTAGCCCAGACTGGCCTCAAATTCACATCGAATTCTCCTACCTCAGTCTTCTTAGTGCTGGGATTACAGGCATGTGCCACCACACCTGGCCCACTCTAGGTAACTCTTAGTGAAATGTATTTGTTAAATTCTCACATTTGAAATCTATCCCTCTCTAAGACAAAACAGTAACTCTCATAATGGGGAGTTACAGTTAGCAAAGACATATTTTGATATAGTTATTTAAATACTGTATACTTCAGTATTAGAATTTCTACAGGTGTTCCTCTTTAAAGGAGTTGGTTTTAAATATATTATCTGCATCAGGATTATAGGATTTCAGCTTAAAAATGTTTTTGAAGAAGGATAAAATCGAATCACCCTTATGTCTTCCCTGCCAGAGTTCTTTGTCAGTACCAGGTGAGACACAGTAGGATTTGTGCGTGCACAAACACACAGTCCTGTGTGCTGTTAAGTAAACAGCACAAAGCCTCTGAAAGAAGGTGGACGTGGCTGGAATAGAGCTGGAAGCCCTTGGCTGATGCCTGTAGGGAATTCTTGGCCTACCCACAGCTGTGGATGTGAGCTTGTTTAGTCTCCACCCACTGAATTCTCTTTCTCAGTACACAGAAGCATGCAAGTGCTGGAGGAACAGCATTCCTCAAAAGTGCACAGTATAGATACATCTGGTAAAATTGCTGGGAATGTTGCGTTCTCCTTGGTGAGGTTCCAAGTGTTTTTAGACCAACATGGAGCTCAGTGGAAAGTGAAGGTCTAGTTGAATGTTACCAGACAGACCGTGCTTTCTTCCCCTCAAGTCTCAGTGAAACAGACATAATTTTTTTAATGGTTACATCCTAGGTTATTCAATAAGTGGTACCCATCCACAGCTGCAGCAAGCTGATAAATAGCCCACTTGATAAATTGTTACTGTTTAGTAAAGGGTTTCATGGCTTAGGTGTTCCTAAACTAAGTGCCTTGTGGGGAGGAGCTGTTTTCTTTGTAGTCTTATTGCAGATGCACAATTGATTTCCAGTTACTATTAGATAAAATGATGATGAAGCTGGGCGTGGTGGCACATGCCTGTAATCCCAGCACTCTGGGAAGCTGAGGCAAGAGGATCATAAATTCAAGCCCAGCCTGGTTAACTAAAGTGACTTAGCAAGACCTTGTCTCAAAGAGGAAAAGGGTAAGGGGCTAGGTGGGATAGATCAGTGCAAAGGCCATGGTTCAATCCACGGTTTAAAACTAAAGGTTTTGAGTACAGTACGGGGTACTCATGGCCAGTGGTTGTAGATTACTGTGTTTATGGGATAATCTCACTATAACCTGGGCTTCGAAGGGAGTCCATGATGACAGCAGCTGGTCTCTCTTGTGCTTTGCAGTCATCATGGCGCCTGGTTTTGACTCATCACTGCCCTTCTCTGTTCTGCTGTCAAACACAATGCACGTTTTGCCCACATCCTTTTTCTGATCTTTTGTACCGCTGGGAAGACCCAATGTCTAGGTATCGTTGGAACTGTGTCACCGGCTCACTTTGGTTGCTGCCCAGCCACTGCAGGTGGTGGGATTTGCTGGTCAGCTTTGTCTTGAAGTTACTGTGAAAGCTCCCTGGATGTTTGCACCTCCTTGACCCACAGCATTTGGTTTTATCCTGTAATTCCCTGGCTTTTGGATTTATATGATATTTCTGGGTCTGAAGAATCTAAGCTCCTTATTTGAGTTTTGCTTTATGAGTCTTTATAAGTCTTTAGCCCTGATGTTTCAGCAGCTAAGTTAACTTTGCGCAGATGGTCAAAAGTGAGCAGACAGAATCCCTGGCCTGGACACCAAGGTGCCTGCTATGTCCTCTAGTCCACAACTGCCTCTGTTTCAAAAAGAAGTCACAAGCACCGTTGAAATGTGCTATGGAAAATGAGAGTCCCATTGCATCAGAAGTCCCAGCAGGGACAGAAGGATGATTTGTGTGGAGTGGGCTTTGTGCTTCAGATCCTGTGCATGGGCACTTCCCACGTTCAATCTTGAGTCCCCAGTGCACTTTCTAGCCGAGGTGGACTTTCATCAGTTCGTGAAGAAGGTCTCCCATGTTCCTAGCAAGATGAGAAACTTGGATTGAAAATAGGCAGATGGTGCATATATGTAATCCTGGGAGGCTGAGGCAGGAGAACTGCAAGTTTGAGCTTACACTGGGCAAATTAGTGAGATCCTGTCTTAAAAAGTTTCCTGGGAATATAACTCAGTGTTCAGTGAACCCTGGGCTCAATCCTTAGTGCTGAAACAAGAAACAAAAGAAATCTCTCACAACAAATATACCACCAATGCCCGATTTAGCTTTCAAACCTTTGTCCTTTCCGGTGTACTTACCCAGAGCACAGTGGTTCAGGAAGATGGAAATAAAACTCAAACTATCTTCCTATCAGCCACATACAAAAGTTAGGGGGTTGCACAGGAGACGTCATCTTAAAAGATCTTGAGAACAAGCTTTTCCCAGTATTGAAAGCGTCTCCTCAGTCTCTCCTCGCCCTTTCCCCTCGTGTATCCTGAAATACAGCAGTTCACCTCTCCATCCTGCTCCTCTGGCTTCTTGCCTGTATGGCCCCATGTTTACCATTTCTGCTCTGGGTTCCTTGTAAATCTAGAGATCTTCACCCTCTAGTCTTCTGTCTTTTACACATTCAAACCTCAGCTTAGGGTAAAACTTACTGCTGCTTTCCATCCGCCGTGCTGGGGATTGAAGCCAGGGCCTCCATATGCTAAGCAAATGCTCTAGCATTGAGCAATACCCTGAGCCCTTGTAGTCTTGATATATAAAAAGATATAATTTTTCATAAATATTCTACAAAGTTTTGTCCAGTTTCTTGGTTCCCTGTAGTGGAATAGCTCTGTAGCCATTGGAAATCCTTTTTGTCAGTGATTATAAATTGCCGCCCCAGGGTCTTTGTTCTATTCTGGTTTACATAGTGTGAAAGGAGGGTCGTTTTTTAAAAGATGGGCACGTTTTACATAAAGGTAGATTTCCAGATTTCCCTGAGAAACCCACAGATCGGGCACGTTAGCCTTTTCCTTCCTCGTGGTGGTGCAGCTGTCTGCCCGTGCTGAGTAGCAGCCCGGCCATGGTCCCTCCCTGGCCACCCCCACAGATTTCTCTGTTCCACCCCAGTGGGTAGGTATTTTGCTGGCACTTTCCCTCCATATTCTCAATGTTCTGAGTTGCTCCTTTTTCAGTTACTTTGCAGGAGAGACTAGAACCAAAGTAAGCAGGGCTTGGGGATGTAGCTCAGGGGCAGAGCACTAGCCTAGCACGTGTGAGGTCTCAGATTCCGTGGTCTGGGGTTAGCCCCCAGCACTGAAGAAAAAGACCATATTTACTACTTTTATTACATTTCTTCCCTACTTCCTGCTGCCCCAGTAGTAGAGAGAGTTAACCCCATTTCCTGTATTTTCCATATTGGTCCTTGAAATACACACATACGGTTATCTTAATGTTAAACTAAAAGCATCCAACTCCTTTCCTGTCCATCGGCTATCCCAGCTCTTACTTACCTGCCCAAGATCTGTCTGTGCACGTATTTACTGCCTCTCTATTCAGTATCCATTTACTGCTTGATCCTACATCTGGCCTGGACTTTGGTTTTCTAAACTTTGGTGGCATTTTCTGTTTTTATTCTTAGTATCATTTGGCACTTATTAAGTATCCTATTTTGAATTTTTTTTTAAGTTTAGATGACACTGTAAATCTTGGGTTTCTGGTTACTTTTTTCTTCTTTGGTTTTTTGAAACAGGATCTTACTCTGTAATCCAGGCTGGCCTTAAATCTACTATGTAGTCCAGATTGTCCTCGAATTTGCAGCAATCCTCCTGCTTCAGCCTCCTGAGTTCTGGGATTACAGGCATGTGCCACCACGCCTGGCTTCTAATTTGTTAAAATTATATTGATTGGTACATTTTAGGTGTCCATAGTGAACACACTCATCACAGGGGGTTTGCACCTGCGCATGACACAACCTGATTCTTTTTCTCCCATTCCCTCCCCTCCCTCCAACCCCCGCCCCTTCCGTATTTACAAAAGCTTTGTTTTCATACTTTCCTTCTCTCATCACGTTTTTCTTTTCCCTTTCTTCCTTCCCCCACCTCCCTACCCCTCGTTCCCTTCCCGTTTGAACATTTTCTTCCTATTTAACTATGTAGTGTACATTTTGGTCCTTGTTTATACTTTCAGTTTCTCACTTCCTTTCTGGGGCCTTTTCCTGCCCCCCATCTAGTTATTACCTCGGGTTGGAGCCTCGGCCTTCTTCCTTGCATGCTTTTCATGGCCGTTACTCTAGCGTGCCATTCCTGGACTCTGTGCAACAGCTTCTGAGCTTTGGGAGAAGTTCTGCCATGACCTCTTAAACCCATCCCAAACCGACTTTGCTACCTTCTTCCTCCGGACTACACCACCTTGGCTGGGCGTGGTGGTGCATGCCTGCAATCCCAGCACTCGGAAAGCTGAGGGAGGAGGATCGTTGTGAGGTCAAGACCAGCCCAGGCTACAAAGTGAGCTCAAGGCCAGCCTGAACTGCAGAGTGAGACTCTGTCTCAAAAAGGCCAAAAAAAAAAAAAAAAAAAAAGACTACACCACCTTTTCATGATATCACTTCTGTGCCACTCACCAAAGTATGGACTGTGGTGGGTCTCTGAACAAATAGAACTCCCAAACAGCCAATTGGAATTTGAGGTAGCGCTTTTATTAGCTGAGCTCAGCAGCCCCGGCTTCAACCCGTTTCAGAGTTGAGCTGTGACCCCGAGCTTGATTTACAGAGGGCTTGTAGAGGTAAAAGCCACAAACTGCAGGGGGTCACAGACGTCCTGCTTGGCAAGCTATTGTTCACCTCAGTGGATTGTTAGGTGCCTTTTGGAATGGGTCCACTGTTTCCCAAGGAACATTTCCTCATTCTGATCTGGTTTGTTCTGTCTGACTACGGTTGCTTGGGCAGCAAATTGTTAGGTCAAACATGGAGTCTGTATAGTCAAGGCTAAACCTTCAGGCCACAACATGGACTTGGTTTCCTTTGACCCCTTCCATGTCCAGTATCCAGCTGGAGCGGGCAGCTCTACTCAGAAGGGGCTAGGACTGCTGCAGCATCACAAAACAGAACTATTTGCTGATGTTCTACAGGCTCAAAGTCTAAGAGCAAGATGTCAGTAGGTTTGCTTCCCTTGAGCCCTCTCTCCTTGACCTGCAGATGCTACTTTTCCCGTGTCCTCACGGGATCTTTTCTCTGTGTACATCTCTTCCTATTCTTATAAAGATACTAGGGCTGGGGCTGGGGATATAGCTGCGGTATAGCACCTGCCTGGCAAGCACAAGGTCCTGAGTTCAATTCCCTGTCACAAACAACAACAACAACAACAACTAGGTCTATTAGATTAGGGTGGCATCTTACGACTTCTCTTAACCTTAATTACCACTCTAGAGTTCCTATCTCTGACTTTGGTCACATTAGAAATTAGGGCTTCCAGGGATGAGCTTATGGAAGAACTCAGTCCACACTAGGAAGGAAGCCCAGGATGGAAGGTACCAGGAAAAGTACCAGTTGGTCAGTAGAAAAAAAACTGAGCTAAAGTAATAAATTCAGGGAAAGTTATAAAACTTTCCCACGTGGAGAAGCACACAGGATAAGTAGGTGGTTACAAAACTAAAATATTTTTGCAACCCTGGTCTGAGAGCAGCCAAAAGTGCAGCTGCGTTCAGTTTGAGCCACGGCCTCAGAAGACTCCTGTGGCTGTGCCGCCTCACGTGGCAGAGCGTCCTTCCTCTGCAAAGCTGCGTGTTAGGGGAGGCACACAGTAACTAGGACAGGAAGCGGATCTGAGGGCTCTGCTGCTGACCAGATGCTTAGCCCTGTGGTTCCTCCTGGAGCGTAGCCCTGGTCCGCGTAGTTGGGACATCTGTGTTGTCGCACCTGTTCTGTCTGACGCCATCCTGGCATGGAGAAAGCTGAAGGCACGGGATTGAAGGGTTAGTATAATCTGTCACCTACTTCTCTTTGCAGTTCCTCTGCCTTTGTCACCTTTCGTTCTGTTTTCACAGCTTCTAGGCGGGGCCCAGGCCTTTCTCATGTGTGAGGATCTTCACTGCAGCCCTTTTTTACCTGTCCTTTGCCCCATGCATCTTTGTTTCAGTTCATCCCACCCACAGTTCTGGGAGCACAACTCTTTCATTTTTCTGCTTAAAAGCCTTGACACCAAACTAGGGCCAGATCCCTCGGCTGGTGATTAAGCCCTTTACAGCCTATTTGTCACCCACAACTTTCCTTCTGTTGGTTGTCCTTCAATCACATTGGAATTTTCGCTTTTCCTTGACAGGGCCTAATGGTCTCTTCCTACTTTTCTGTTGAAATCTTGTCCATCTGTTCAGGCCTGAGTCAAGTCTGACTTAGTTTAGGAAGCTTTCTTTGATTTTCCCCAGCTATAGTTTATAGCATTTATACTCTGGCCATAGTGATAGTCATTTTTCTTCCAAAACTTTCTCTTAACCTGATTCAACTATAAAGCTTCTTGAGAACAGGGTTGGCATTTTACTTCCTCCTGTCAAAGATGTACCCGTGTTTTGCATATCAATATAGGGCAAACTTCTGTGGCAACGAACAAATGAAATCAGGTGAGTCATATGTCTTGCTGCCTGATGGAGAAGTGAAGAAATCGTTTATGGCCCTGAACAGGCTTCACCTGCTCTAGCACGGTAATTGAAGAAGGTAACCACTGGGGAAGGCAGAGTTGGCAGGAAGCAAGAAGCTGCAGTGGAGCTGGCAATCACCATTGTTACTCAGGGGTTCTCAGGGTGATGCATAGAATCCTAGGGAGACTGTAGGTCCTTGGATTTGAATGGAGCTGAGGATTTCACCCAAGTGTGATGGAGGAAGAGGAACAGCCTTAGCGCTTGACAGGTTTGGGTGGTAGGACCTCTCCCCAAACTCGTAAGTTAAAGGTTGTTTTCATCTGCTTGACTGTACATTTGCCTGGCTCCGAACTAGAACTTGGGGAGGAAGGCACAGACATTGACCTTCGATCGCTCCATACGCTTGCAGTGTTGGCTGAGGTGCTCACTCTGGCAGGGCTGGAGCTCCAGGACTGCCACGGGTGCCAAGGCCTCTTCTAGCCAGCCCTCCTCTTCCGCTTCTCTGGTGAGTAAAGGCGAGCTCGGGGTGGCTGTTAATGGTTCATCCAACCTTGACATTCTTCTCTGACCTGTGTGGGGGTTGTCTCAAGACTGAGGGATGGGAAGAGGAGTTGGGGTAGAACTGCATGATTTAAAGTGCAGTTTCATGGCTCAAGTTTAGGATTTCAGCCTAGAGATTCTGTGTCAGTAGCTCTGAGGTGGGCCTAAGTATTTTTTATGTCTCTACAAGTGATTTAGGGGAAATTAGGACTGAGAACCAATCTTGTAAGGTGACAGCATTAAGAGATAATGTACCCCCCTGACAGTGGGAGTGTTCCAGTGGGATTTACTTTTGCTAGTGCCAGCTGATGGTTTATTCCTCTGGTGGCAAACCCATGCTGCAGCGGCTGTTTGTATCACTGAAAGCTCTAAAAGGTTTGCCATCACTGCCCTATACTACAGCTGAGTGTGACTATTTACCTGGATGAGCTGGCTGTGCTCTTGGGCCTGGGTGGACAGCTCTCAGGACTGAAACAAAGAAGGCACGTCCGATAACCCTTGCCGACTTCACCAAGAGTTGCTTTTCTCTTCCTTCCTTGGAAGAAGAATTTGTCTTCCTAGAGTTATAGCTCAGTGCTGGAGCATGTGTGAAGAGCACGTGTGAGTCCAGCTGCCCCCTGGGCTGTCAAAACAAAATCAAAGCAAAACACCCACAACAAACCAAGGACAGAAACAAAATAATACTTGGAACCTCAAAGGAGCTAGATGAATAACCTAACCCTAACCCTTTCCTTTTAAGCAGGAAATGTTTCAGGGAACTCAATGTTTTATGTTTGTGTTTGGGAAATGCTTTGTATAATTGTCAGGTTACCAAGGACCTTGAGGCTCAAATACTTTTTAGGAGATCATGGATCCCACCTCTGCCACCCCTGGTCCCTACTCTGTCTGGATACGGTTTTAACTTTATTGATAGATTGATTGAGAAAGGATCTTGCTATATAGTTCAGATTGGCCTTGAGTTCACTACATAGCCCAGGCTGGCCTTGCAGTGATCTCTGGCCTCAGCCTCACGAGTGCCCTGATTAGAGGTCTGTGCCATCAAGCCCAGTCTGTCTGGGTAGGCTTCTGAGTGTCCTTGTTTTCTAACAAGACATGTCTACATATAACATTGTCCTACAATAGGGCCCTTTCAGCTGTGCAAGCTGACAGGGCAGGTATAGTTCACTATGGGCCCCACAGACACTGGGGCCAGCTGAAATGGAGGCTTGCTTTTTCTCCTACGAACTCTGCTGAGAAAAGACCTGCAGGTTGTAGCCCACACATACACAGAGGGGAAAACGAGACTTCCTCCTGGCCTTGGCCTGTGAAGCTGACTCCTGCTGGCTGTTTGGCTCTCAGTTATGCAGCAGCCATGATTTCCTTGGCCCAGCTCCTGGTTCCGACGCCCAGGTCCCTGGGCAGGGGCGGTGTTGAGGGCTGCTATGGACGGAATGTTATGTACTACACCGTGTGGACGGAGGGATGGGAGCTGAGAAACCTTGGCCCACCTTGGGCTTGTGAGAAGTCCCCTGGATCTCACCAGCTATTTTTTTCCTGTAGAAAATAGTCTAGCGGCTTTAATTTTTTCTATGCTGACTACATCGTGAGGTTCCCCCATCCACTCTGTGGGTATTATCTCACATTCCTAACTTCTAAAGTGTGTCTAATTTTCTTTATTGTGGTGTATTCTTTTTCCTAATAGCAATAATCTAGTCCTTTTGGAAAAAAGTGGAGTCTAAAGGAAGAGTTAACATGATCAATAGTTAAGATTGATGGGAAAAAACATCTCTTTGGCTCTCACCTCTGAGCCTTTGCTCCCTGCCAGCTGGTGCTTTGTTCTTTCCCGCAGATAAGCAACTTTGTGGCCAAGTATTGACTCCCCCTCAGCAGAGCTCAGAAACGGTTATAGTTTTCTTTCTTTCATTTCCAGTACAGTATTTTGGCCTTCTGAACTGGGGAGTAAAGCCTGCTGAAGATTTAGTGGACTCCAGCTTTGGGCGATTGCTGACTTGCTCTTACAGAAACCCAGGTCTTCACTAGTTAGCTAGTGTCCACAGTGGCCTGGTGCCCAGATTTCCTCAGGCAGCAGTAGATGGGGTGGGGAACAGCAAAAGAAAACAGACCCTAAATGGAGACTTTCCTAGTTAGGACCTGCGTTTGTGTTCCAGGCACCCTCGTCACAGAGCAACCCTACAGACTTGCTGAAGTGATGGATCATGGCCCTGATTTAGGGGCCAGTGTAACAGCAAGAGGTGGACCAGAGCCAGCCCTCATGGCTCCTGGAAGAATCATCTCTCTCTAACATGGCAAAGGAAAGAAATATTTTGGGGCTCCAGGAGCCCCACGTAAGAACAGGCACTTGAGGCCCTGGTTAGCTTTCTCCACCAGCCCAGTTGAGTGTTACAACTTAATCAGTTTGGTCTGGGTGTCTACCGGTCTAGGGACTCTGGCATGAATCCTCTAGTGCAGGGAGGGCGAACCTTTCAGAGATGAGCACTCAAACTGCAACCCAAAGGCCACTTATTTATTGCAAAGTGCCAGCACTTAACCTGACAGCAATTAAACCAGAATGCTGAGTTTTTAATATAGAAAAAACTCATACTTTAACGTCTTTTGTCTTAAGAGAAAAATAACACATGTGCCGCAGGTTCACCACCTCTGCTCTAGTGGCTGAGGTGGGGGCGGGTGCGCAGATGGTGGGAGGCAGTCAGGGCTCGAAGTAGCAGCTGCTTCCCCACAGGTATGGCAGCATTTCTGTCAGGAATTGGCTGTCCCACTAGCATAAACCACAGAGGTGAAAAGAAACTCTGACCTGAGTTGAACATGGCGGCAGATACCTGTAATCCCAGCTATGGGGACCGAGGCTGAGGTTGGAGGATTATGAGTCTGACACCAGTCTGGGCAGTTTAGTGAGACCTTGTCTCAATATTGATTAAATAAAAAAGAAAGCAAAGGAGGTGGCGTGGTAGTGTAGCTCAGTGGTAGAGCACTTGCCCAGCAGGCAAGTGATTCAGTCTCTAGTTCTGCAACAAACAGAAGAGTAAAACAAAAATAAATACATTTTATAAACCTCTGACCCTAAGTGCCTGAGGCAGGTCTAAGGGATTTCAGTCAGGCTACTTGGAAACTTTGACCAACCTTCAAAATAAAATACAGCTTGAGATTTTTGACAAGAAATAAGTAACTTGTGTCTCCTTGTATATCCAGCTTTCGGTCTCTAGTAAGACACAGGAAAACCTTCTCCTCCTCCATCCCCAAACATAGGAGTTAGTTCTACTAGTGAGGAAGTTTCACTTTTTGTCCTGGGTTTATAAAGAAACTAAGCGGCTGTGGTTGACACCGCAAGGGATAAGCAGAGTTTTAGAGGTAAGTGCTTTAAAAATGAGCATTCTCCCTCAGTCACAGACAGCTGCATGTCTTCACAAAAACATTTCCCTGGCTTTTATTCTAAGGAGATGTTTCACTTTTTAAAATATTTGGATGAAGTTCCCCAGCAATTAATTACCTGACTCTGTAAGAGGGCTTTGGTTTTCTCCTTCGCGGTTTTTCAGCCCTGTGAAGTTGAGAGCTGAATTAGAGGGGAGCTTGGACACATGTGGATTCAAGCTGCAAAAAGGCACCGATTCATGCAGGCTGGAGACGAGCAGAGAGGGAAGTAAAAGGTGGGGGTCAGGTGCCTGCCGGCAGGAAGCTCACAGGGATGGCCTATACTTTCCGTTTTCCTCCCGAGCAGCGTTTTGCTGTGGCTCGTTGTGTCTTTGGAGGCAACAGGTGCTAAGCAATCCCATGTTGCTGGTTACCACTGCAAAATCACCTCCGTTTTCTCTCCTTGAGACTTGATGGGGAATCTTTGTTTCTTGTTTCCCTGACTGGTTGGTTATTTGTGCCACTTGTGGGGTGGTTGCCAGACTTTGCAGAGATCATGTATTTACTTATTTATTTATTTATTTTTTTTTTTGCGGTACTGGGGATTGAACTCAGGACCTTGTGCTTGCCAGGCAAGCACTTATTCCACTGAGCTATTATATCCCCAGCCCTAAACCTTTTATTTTATTTATTTACTTATTTATTTATTTTTTTGCGGTACTGGGGATTGAACTCAGGACCTTGTGCTTGCCAGGCAAGCACTTATTCCACTGAGCTATATCCCCAGCCCTTTTGCAGAGATCATGTGATGTGGTTGAGTCATGGGGTGGGGGGAGGCGGCTTGTCCAGTTGTGCCACCCCGTTTCTATGGGAACAAAGGTCAGAGGCCTCGATTTCAAACCCCCAGGGCATGGCTTCTAGGGAGTCTAGAGCACTGTGATGCCTACCTACTCTTCACCCTGCTCCCTCTGAGCCCCACATGGTCATCTGGTTCTGTCCTTCCAGGAGGGGAGGGGCAGACAATTCATTCTGACTCACAGGTAGGTAACTATGATGTGGGAACACAAAGAAGTCGAAACTCCAGCTTTCTGCTCATCTTCTGTTGAAAGTTTTAGATTATATATTTGGACTTAATTTCTTTTAGTCCGGCAGCAAAGAGGAGTTTGATGTGAGCTGCTGAAATTGTAGTGTCCGTATGCAGTATCCAGTTAAATGCAAGAGCCTGCTGCCTTTCTGTCAAGTCTTTTGCTGCTATGGCTCCCATTCTTAGTCTTCCACGAAATGAAAACCATTAAGAGGGAGGTACTAGGGCCACTGGCAGATTCACTCTAACAATAACTGAAGGCCAAAGCGCCAGTTTTTCACATTTGTCCAGCCATCCTCCTGTGCCTCGGACCCTGATTCTGCAGAGAGGTAATGGGAGGGCAGGAGGGAGGGAAACGAGCTGCTTTAGGAGGGAGAACTCGCCTGGCTACAGACACACTTTTGGCATCCCTGCCCTGCTCTGATGGAAAACTTCAGGGTCCCATATAACCACTTTCCTATTGTATCACCAATATATCAGGCCAGTTCGGAAGCCTAGGTTCTTGGTTTTTAATTGTTGGAGGTCTTCCTTGTCCTGTCTGACCTTACCTGACTCCTGCTAACCCTTCATATCTCCAGGTAGCCATTCTTAATTCTTCTCACTGCATCCCCTATTTCAAAAGACACATCCCACCCACTTTGAGACAGGATCTCACTAGGCAGTTAAGGCTATCCTTGAACTTGCTACATGTACCCCAGGCTGGCCTTGAACTCACAGTGATCCTCCTGTCTCAGCCTCCTAAGTGCTAAGATTAGAGATGTGCACTCCCAGGTCTGGCTAAAGACCTATTGTTATACTCTTATTATCAGTCTGTTCTTAATGTAACATTCACCACACGTTGTAAAAACATAACTATGTTGTCTCTGATAGGAAACAAGTATGCCTCTCTTTCCACAGATTTGTCTTGAATGCCCAGAACTTGATAGAATCTTCAAATATTCTAATGGAAGAGGACCCACCCATATTTTCTTAAGTTTTGGATCTTGTGTTTAGATTTAATTTCTTTTTAGTCAGGGGGCAAAGAAGAGTTTGGTTTGAGCTACTGAAATTGGAGCATCACTGTAAAGTACTTAGTTGAATATTTGGGTCTGAGACTCAAGTAAAAACATCAACCTTGGGGAAACCAATGTAGGTATCATTAGCAAGTCCTGTATGGTGTCCACCTAAACCCCAGTGTTCCTAAACTGGAACGAGGGAGAACAGAATTAGACAAGATAAAGGACAGGGTTCTCACATGATCAGATTTTCCTTCCCATTTTTTTTCTTTTCTTTTTTTATTATTTTTAAGATAAAAGAAACCAGAATAACAAAAAACTATACAGCAGATACCAAATTATAGAGAGGATAATAGGAAATTGGTATTGGATGCTGTATAACATAAGGTTATCTTTGCATTTGTTAAAACAAAAACAAAGGAAATACCGATTTACAGTGGATATAGTAGGGAATCATCACTGGATGTTGTCTTACATAGTGTTATCTTTGCATTTGTTAACACAAAAATACAGGAAAGAATAAAGGAAATACCAAATTACAGAGAAAGTAGCAGGGAGTTAAGACTGGAGGCTGTGTTACAGAACATTATCTTTGTCTTTGTTACTCAGTTACATAGATAATGGCTCATTCAGTTAATCATTTTCCTCCATTATTCCTCCACTCTATCAGTGGTCTTCCCACCGGTAATAACTGCTTTTTTGGTTTATTTACTCCCTCATGCTCTCACTTTGGGCAGAGACTTGGCTGCTTCTAATTATGTTGTATAATATGTGGGTGTGCCCACATTGCTATGGCAGGCGGTAGAGAAGCACCTTTGGTAAGCCCTCATTGCCGTCGAGTGCCCGGTTGAGTAGGCGGGGTTACACAGCAAACCACCAGGCTCTGATGGTGCGTCCACATCTATAGGCTCAGGCGTCTTCATAGCCGTCAGGCATGGGCACACCCCGCTGCCGGCTGGGGGCGCAGAGTGTCGGGGCACGCCCCGTCGGGGGCTGGGGGCACGAGCTGGGCGCTCACCCCGCCGCGGCCCTGGGGCATGGAGCCCATTTGTTTTTTCATTCATTCATTTTCGCCTACAGAAATGGCTACCGTCTTTAACGCCCGAGAATGTAAACTGTCCAAACTGGAAGGGCAAAGCTATGGCTTCTTCCTGAGAATTGAGAAGGACACCGATGGGCACCTGGTCCGGGTGATTGAAAAGGGTAGCCCTGCAGAGAGGGCTGGGCTGCTGGATGGAGACAGAGTTCTCAGGATCAATGGTGTCTTTGTCGACAAGGAAGAGCATGTGCAGGTGAATGAGATACTTGGGGTTCTTCTAGGATCTCTTCAGCCTCAACATTTTCTCTGCCAATTATGATTTTGGGGATCAGCAGAACTTGGTTTTTTTCCTGGCTGCCACTGGCAAGGATTTAGCATTATCATTTATGTTGCTTAATCAAGTCCCCTATAATTAACCAAAAACTGTATGTGCCAGTAACTGTGCAAAGGCAATTTTATATTCCTAATCTTGTTAAAGCCTTATCCCAACCTCTTCAAGCCTGTAATAGCACCTCACAGACAAGGAAGCTAAGCACAGATAAATTAGCTTGCTACTGTGTTCATGCAGTGACTGCCGGGGTGTCTTCCTCTAGGGCTACCTCATATCCTTGTCATACTCCGCTTCCCCCATAGAACAGGGGGACCTGTTGTGCTGTGGGGTATCATTCACCTCTAGAAAATTTCAGCCATTGTCAGTGCTCCCTGGACTCTGGCAGTGCCGGGGGCCCATCCCAATTTTCACATGGAGATTAGGAGTATTGTGAGACCCTGTTTCGGTGTCAGGTCAGCTACTGAAACCACACTGTGAGCCAGGTGACAAGCATTCCCCTCTTGCAGTTGATAGAGGGTTATTAATATTAAAGTTACCTCTTTCCCCCTACCTAGGTGGTGGATCTGGTCAGAAAGAGCGGGAATTCCGTGAATTTACTAGTCCTGGATGGAGACTCCTATGAGAAAGCTGTGAAAAAAAGAGTAGACTTGAAACAGTTGGGTCAAAGCCATAAGCTGGATTTGGATGACCCGAAAGAGGCCCCTGTGATGAATGGAGGAGTGACTTGGACTCAGCCAAGGCTCTGCTACCTGGTGAAGGAGGGGAGCAGCTATGGCTTCTCTCTGAAAACTGTTAAAGGTAAGCTGGGGGGTAAGGCTCTGACACTGGCCTTCTAGAAGGAAGATGTTTTTACCGGTTAGTGACTTTTCTTCTTTAACTTCTAAGTTGCTTAAGCTATCCTGCAGCAGCTCCTCTCTCCCTCTTTCCCTCTCTTGCACATTCTCTTGCCTGGAACTGTTGTGCCACTTGGGATCAGCCCCTGGACAGTGGCAATCTGAGGCAGCCCCTGCGCATTCTTGTGCCCCAGTATTAGGTTGACATTTTAAGGCTGGAGGATTAGAGGGTTGATGCTTCTAAATCATTCTTTTCTAGCTCCCTTAGGATGAAGGTGAAGGCAAAACAAGAAAAGGATTCCTCCTATTAGCTAATTTTGAGTAAGACCAGTATTGCTTTTCATTGCTCAGAGTGCCCGGATAGTCATTCATTTATTCACCAAATTCCTGAGCACCTGTTGATGTGTCAGATGCCATTAACAGTTGCCAAGGATACTGCAAAAGCCTCTACCTTCCTGTGACACTGAAATAGTATCCTCCACTGTAGCCCCTGAATTACGCTTCTGACCTCTAGCTAAGGGAAACCCTGATGTCAGGAAGTACTAGCGATCCTGTTCCATAATTCTAAAAGTGCAGCTGAGCATAGGTAAGTGCTCCTAATCTTGCTAAAGCCTTATCACACCCTTATCAAGCATATACTAGTATCTTACAGATAAGGAAGCTAAGCACAGATAAATTAGCAGTGACCTGTGGTCATCTGACCAGAGTTCTACAATGGCTTCCCTGGGACACTGATTGGAATCAGAGATAATGTTAGCTAGTCAGTGCCATCTCTGATGTTGCCTTCTGCCCAGTGTTTTTTGGCCCTGGTGGTTGGTCATAATTCAGTAAATGGTAAGGGAACAGGGCTGGGGATATAGCTCAGTGGAATAAGTGCCTGCCTGGCAAGCTCAAGGTCCTGAGTTCAATCCCCAGTACCACCAAAAAAAAAAAAAAAAAAAAAAAAAGATAAGGGAACAGACAATCAGAAACTTGAAATTGTCACCAATACTAAGTTAACTTGTAGCAAGAGATATAAATTAATTATAAGAGGTCTCATTTTCTAGTTATTAAACTCAGTGGTATTGGTATCCAAAGGAAGCTTGGCATTTCTTAGACATCCATAATCTGTAAAATGGTAAAAATCAGAATTTAGATTTTACTCATTTGGCTCCTGTGCCAGTGCTCATGGTTTGTGTTAGCTTTACATAGAAAATGTTTTTTCGTTCAGACAAGGTAACAAGAGAAATGCAAAATGCTCAAGGAAAAAGGAATTAAGTTATTCCTCACAAGTAATTCGTACAGTCATTTTGCCTAGAGTGAAATATTAGTATCTTGAAAGATTTGACAGTGTTTGAGGCCCCGCGGATCACATTATCAAAACACAAGTGTGCTTTTGCCTCCCCTCTGTGCTTCCAACCTTGGAGGAACAGAGTAGATGCCTTCTTACGGCGCAGATGCACAGGAAGCAAGTACGATGCAAGGTTGACACAGGGTTTGGCACATTCTGGTTCAGGAGGTGAATGTCACCTGAGATTCTTGAATTATTTTGGCTCAAATTCTATTTAAGTCAAATATCTGTTGAGTAATAGCTTTGTGCTAGGAGCTATAATACTGATTCCAGATCAAAAGCTGAAGGCTGACTAAGCTCTACAATTGGAAGCCCCAATTTCACGTTAGGAAAAATCCCTTTAGACACTGGCCTTCCAGTTCTGTGCACTGGTGCTCACCCACCCCCACTGCCTTCTAGGTACAAAGGGAGTGCGCATGACCGACTTGACCCCTCAGGGTGTGGCTGTGAAAGCTGGAGTCCTCAACGATGATCACTTGATTGAAGTGAATGGGGAGAACGTAGAGAATGCCAGCCATGAGGAAGTAGTTGAGAAGGTAACCCTGCCCCAAGACTACCTTTCCTCTCTTTTCCTGGCCTTTTATTCACCTTGGAGGTGACAGGAAGTTGGCTGGTAGGGTCTAGGATGAGTTTATGATGGGAGGATTGTTTGCCCCTTTGTATTAAGGTGAACAGATTCGCTAGTGGCATAAACAGTGTTAGTGCAGTTTTAGAATAAAGCCTTTGCTAGGTGCAGGTCAAGAAGTCTAAAGAACCATTTCCCTTTTCTTTTGGATCTTATTTGTCCAATAAGCACCATGCCCCATGTTATGGTTTGTGTCTAGACTTCCCCTAAGGGGACATGCAGGGCTTCTAGAATTTGTGATTGACTCATGGTCCAATGCTGGGATTATGGGTGTGAGTGCTACACCTGCCGGGGGTGGGCAGCCTGCATGCTCAAGGTCTGAGGATAAGGGAGGGACAGAGGCTGCTTGCTACTGCTCCTTTTTTGCTCTTGCTGCTTTTGCTGTTTTCCACAACCATGAACTGTTGCCCTCTGCCATGTGCCACCCTGCCTTGGTGCCAGCCGAGTATGGACTGAAACCTCCACAAAATGCAAGCTAAATAAACCTTTCCTTTCTTAACTGTGGGTGTTGGGTATTTTGTCTCAGCAACAAGAGAAAAGTAACCAAGACCCCATCTGCAGTTTCACTTTCTGCAGTTCCAGTTGCCTATGCTTGCCGCATCTGAAAATATTAAATGGAAAGTTCCAGTAATACAGAATTTACAATGTACAAGTTTTAAATAACTTATCATAGCTCTTTATTATTGTTGTTCATCACTTACTGTGCTTCTTTTTGGTGGTGGTACTTGGGATTAAGCCCAAGGCCTTTGCACTGAGCTACACCCCCAGCTCTTTATTTTTTGAGATGGCTCTCACTAAGTAGCTAAATTGCCCAGGCTGAGGCAATTTGGGATTCTCCTGCCTCAGCCTCCCAGTCTCCTAGAGGGCTGGTATTACAGGTGGGTTCCACCATGCCCAGCGGTTCCTGATTTATAAACTAAACTTTATCATAGGTGTGCAAGTACAGGAAATAACTAACGGGCAGTAAGCAGGGGTAGTGTGTCCAGCATGGACACCCTGGGAAAGGGGATGATTTCCACAGATGTTCACCATGCTACTCAGAACAGAATGCAACCTAATGCATATTAATTATGTTTAATATTTTTGGACAGTGGCTGACCTCGGATAACTGAAATTTCAGAAAGTGAAAGCACAGATGGCAGGGGACTACTGTACAGAGCCACACATGCAAACACTGGGAAGTGCGCGCCACACTGAAATACTGAGTTTTCCTTTGAAGGCATAAAGAGCCTTCAATTCACCAACCTTCTCTTCCCCTGGTAGAGAAATGATCTCTTCTTTTCTGAATTCCTATTCTGGCCTCCGCCTACACACCTTTCTGGGTTTTCTGAATTTCAGTTCTGTCGTGGGCTCACTTTCTCTGTGTGGATGAGGTTGTACTTAAATAAAAGGGTAAAGAGCAACCGTAGAAGTGTAGATGGGTAACAATTGGGTTGTAGGAAATAGTATTACAGCTCACCCTAAGCCCATGAAACCGTGGGCGTCCCCACTCTTGCTCCTGCAAGTTCCTCATCTGTGTGTGTTGCCGCAGGTGAAGAAGTCTGGAAACCGTGTCATGTTCCTTCTTGTGGACAAAGAAACTGAAAAGTACCACAGTGAACGAAAGATACAACTCAAGAGGGAAACAGCTAGTTTGAAACTGCTGCCCCACCAGCCTCGAGTCGTGGAGATGAAGAAGGGAAGCAGTGGCTATGGTTTCTATCTGAGGGCAGGGCCAGAGCACAAAGGTGAGGCACCACAAAGCAGAAACCAGGCAGCGTGACCACACAAGTCTTCATCCCAGCGGGACTCTCAAGTCTTAGTAGGCCAGCTCTCCACACAAATGGGAGAATAGCAAGGGAATAGGAAGTACAAGCTGTTGGTTCCTATGTCACTTGGGGGCCTAGCCTAACATAGGGATCCCACAGTTTCCATAGCAGAGTGATGGGGTAGAGCAGTGATATGTTGGTTGATTGGCTTTCTGAAAAAATGTCTTAATGGATAGCAGTTGTTGATTTTTGTGGTGTGACTAACTGTACCTGTGTGATCTCAAGCTACCAACATGATGTCTCTGAATACAAATTTGGACAGTGTCATGGAGGTGGCGCTCATGAGCCTGTGGGAGCAGTTCCAGCACATGTGGGTCAGGTCTCTCTCTCTCTTTCTCTCTCACCCTCTCACCTAGGGCCTTGTGCTACCACTAAGCTACATCGTCAGCCCCTTTCTGCTTCTTTGTAAGCAAACAGGGGAAGTAAAGTGAATTCATAAATGTGGGTCCAACCCACACAAACTGATACTTGCCTAGAAGTTGCTAATTTTCTTTTCATTATGTTTATATTATCAACTATTATTTTGGTTTATGTTATTTAAAATCATCTTTAGGGGCTTTGAAGATATCAAGCGAATCAAATAGGATTCTTCAGTCAAGGAACATATTTAGTACAGGAGATGAGACACACATATCCATGAAGGTAGATTAACACCCTGATCTAGGGATGGATAAACTACTGTAGGAACTCAAGGTCTGAGCAAGCTTTTTCCACTAAAAAGGTCCCAGGTATAGTGGAGGTGGGACTTGAGCTCAAACTTTATAATATAGATAGATTTGGGGAAAGTGGAGAGAGTGGGGGCTGGGGAGGCAGGTGATCCCAGGACGGTAAGAGACACATAAACACAATTTGGTTGGCACCTAATATATTGTGCAAGAATCCAAGTTAGAAAGGTAAGTTGGAGAGAAATGAGGGAACCTCAAGGCCAAGGGGAACAGTTTGGCCTCAGCTCATAATTGATAGACAAAAGTTTTTGAGCAGTGAGAGGGGAAAGGGAAAAGTTAAGCTTACAATATGTTAAGGGCTTTATACATCTGTTACTAACAGTTCTGGAAGAGGGCTTGCTAAATTTTGGACAAGATAATTATGTAAGGTTAAACAGCTGTGCTACAGCTGGGCTTCGACTCAAAATTATTGATTTCCAAAGCCCATGCTCATTCTGTTGTGCTGGGGAGAGACTTGATTGGACACGAGCATTACGATGGATCTGAAGGGGGCTGTTTTGGAGAAGGGAAGGACTGACGGGGAGAGCACCTGGCAAACTACAGTTCTGGGGAAGAACTGACACAAATTGCGTCCAGGGAGGGGAACAGCGCTGGAGAAGGATGATGTATAAACTGCGAAGGTAGCGGGGGAGGACTGAGTTGGGTAGACACGGGAGTGGACACCGAGGAAGACTGGGCTGCCGTGTGCTGGCAGTGGGTGGATGGTGCATCGGGGGGACCAAAGGAGGCGCTTTTGATGGGAAATGGCCAGACCTGAATTCTGGGGATTGAGGTTACTGTTGAGGGAATCTGTGAGATATTTTGTTGATGATACTTAGCAGCTAGCTGAAAAAGTGAAAGCGGAGCTTGTCAAAAATTGTGCGAGAGCTGGGCCTGGTGGTGCGTGCCTGTAATCCTAGTATTTGGGATTTGGGAGGCTGAAACAGGAGGATCACTACGAGTTCAAGGTCAGCCCTAACTACACAGTGAGAACCTCTCTCAGAAAGAACGAGAGAAAGAAAATTAGTAAGTTAGAAAATGTCCTGGGCAACTACTGTGGGTGCTGTAACACGGCACTGTAACAGGGGTATGGAAATGTGAAAACAAGCGTGAGGGACAAAGAAAGGTGAGAGATCTGGAGGCACCTGATAAACGGCTGAGGTGAGAAGAAAGCTGAAGACAGGTCTCTGAAGCACGTACACACATCACCTGGACACACGTGCCTGCTACCTAGGATGGGTTTCCAAAGGTCTGAAATCTTCTTCATTCTTTTTCCTTTTTATGAATTAACGTCTATGTAAGGTTTATGGATATAAGTAAGCTCACTGACTTCCTCGGAATTCATTGACCCTTAATGTTTAGCCTGCTTATTCTGTCAAGACTGAATGTCAGATATTTTTAGTAACAACGTGATTCTTACTCCTTTAAGATCTTTTCATTGTCCACATTTCTGTTCACGTCAGAATTACTTGTAACTTATTCAGCTTGGCAACTGCTTATGATTTAGTGGATTGATAATATGGCAAAATATACTTACATAGTTTGAAACCATTCATTTCTACATACTATTTTTAAAAACCATCTACTAGATGAAACAATAAAACTACCTGTGCTAAAATATGTATGTATGTGTGTGTGTGTGTGTATGTATGTATGTATGTATATATATATATATATATATATATATATTTTTTTTTTTTTTTTTGGTGGTACTGGGGATCGAACTCAGGACCAGGCAGGTGCTTACCCTACTGAGCTATATCCCCAGCCCTGTGTGCTATAGTTTTGGAGTTTAGGTCCTTTAAAAAAAAAAATCATTGGCTACATCTATGATAAAAGTGATTTTGATTTACTTAGATAATGCTGTAGTTAGTGGAAATGATAAACATTTAAAATGTTAACACCCTGTGAATGCATTGGATTTAAGAGAATACACTTTTTGTATAACAAAAAAAAAAAAATCCTTTCATTGTTAATGGCTGGGTTTGCTCCTGGGGAGGAGCCTAGATGGTGCTTGTACCCTTCTTGGGACCCTTCTTGGGACGTAGGGGGAAAGAAGTTGTGCTCAGCATACCTTTTGTATCATTTCATCAAGGTCTGGGACTCCAGCAGAAATCCCAGTTTGTTTCATATCTCTTCTAATAATTTAATTTTTTGGGGGGGCATAGGTCAAATCATCAAAGACATAGATTCTGGAAGTCCAGCAGAAGCAGCTGGATTGAAGAAAAATGACCTGTTAGTCGCCGTCAATGGCAAGTCTGTGGAAACCCTCAATCATGATAGTGTGGTGGAAATGATTAGAAAAGGTGGAGAGGAAACCTCACTGTTGGTGGTAGACAAGGAGACGGATGATCTGTACAGACTGGTGAGTAATAAAAGGCCGCACATCATGTGTTAAGGTTGGTCTTTTCACTCATATCCTTAAACTTTGGGCAGACTTATTACTACCTTGTTCTTCAAGCTGGAAGTGGCACACTTTTTAAAAGGTGTTTAAGAAAATTCTTTTTGTTGTTGTTTGTTTTTTGGTGATAGTGGGATTGAATCCAGGGTCTTGCACATGCCAGGAAAGTGCTCTACCCCCATGCTACACCCACAGCCTAGGGGAATAGTAATTATGAGCAGTGCACTGAGGCTCAAACTGGTACTGATAAGAGAACAGGGTATCTGATTACTACATGTGTTTTAAGTCCTTGGATTCAAGATTTTCAAAGAATTTGCAGTTAAACTGCAGAATTATCCTTGGTGACCTGAAATAATCTCTGGAGAATAGGAGTCTAGAAATAGACAGATGCAGCCCTAACTTCCCTAAATAGGAAGCCACTAGATTTTAAACCATAGACCGTAAGTTCCACCAATTTCATGTAAAAGCCTAGAAAAGATTACTATTTGTAAGCTCTTAGCAAATGAACACAAAGATTCACGCAGACCAAGATGTGACAAACATATACTTCTTAATAACTCTCTTAACAGCTACTATTTGCATGTTTTGAAATTTTACAACACCCTTATTTTATCACGAAAATAGGTGTAGCCAGGTGTAGTGGCACAAACTTGTAATGCCAGCACTCTGGGGGGATGAGGCAGGAAGATCCCAAGTTCCAGCCCAGCTTGGGGCAATTTAGCAACTTGGGACTTTGTTCCTCCTACCCCTTACCCCTTCCTCCAGGGCTAGAGCTCTATCTGTGTAACTCCGTGTGAAGGCCCTGGGTTCAATCCCCAGCCCCTTTCACCCTCGAATTAAAAAACCCACAAATAACTGAGGTTCAGTGTAGTTTAAAACACACCTGGGGGCTTAGGTACCTGTCTTGATACATGTTAGTCCTAAGGATGAGTAAGTGGATTTTGTTCTATGTGATACTCAGTCAGAAGCATCTAAGGGTGCACACGTTACTGAGGGAGGATTATTATGGGTGGTGCTATTAGCCCCTTTGGATAGACTACGAAACTGATGTTTAGAGTAAGTGATTTACTAGTCACCCAGCATAGTAGAGACAAGTCAGAATTTGAACCCAAGTTCCTGGACTCAATTCATGCCACACTCCTCAGCACATTTTGATTACGTATTTCAGGGTATTTTTTGTAGACCAGATGAAAAAGTGAAACAGATGATAAAAAAATTTTTTAGCTAAATGGCCATACCTAGAGAACACTTGATACTGGAGAAATGCCAAGCTGAAGTCACCAATGGTGTGTGACTTGTTCCCATCCTAGTTTATTAAATCTGAATGAAAACATGAAAAATGTATTTAATGTACATTTACAGGACCTAAAGTGGCGATGATTGGTAGAAGTGTATAATTAAAATGCCTATCAGGAGAGAAATAATTAAGTTTAAAAACTAATGAATTAAGTTTAAATGAAAATAAATTCAAGCACTAGTCTAACTTTGTTGTAAAATGTATGACTACGTAATAGTGAGGCTCAATTTGATGACTTGATATTCTAAAAAGCTGCCCCACCCAGAGAGCAATTTAAAGTTACACTCATCTATACTTGGCTTCTGGAGATAATCATCTCATCATACTGACTTGGTCAGAATCCTTGGACATATTAGTGTGACCTTGGGCCTGTTATCCTCTCTGTGCCTGTTTCCTTATAGTAAGATGGGGTAGTTATTGTAAAGGGGGCTAGAGTTAGAGGGGGTGGTTAGAGCATATGGGGTAAGGTTGCTTATTTGTACGTTATGTTTGTTAACAATGTCCAGGGTTTGAGGGGGGTGAGCCTCAGTGGTGGAGCTCTAGCCTTGCATGCACAAGGCCGAGTTTGATCCCCAGCACCAAACACACAAACACACGAAAAGCCCAAAAAATACCCTCCCCCCTAAAAACACGGTGTCCAGTTCTGAGAATCCCACTGTACGAGGATCTGTGACAAGTAGCTGGCGAAGAGATTTGAGAAGCCACCATATGAGCACTTAGTTTGAACAAGCAGGGGCTTTGGAGGGGAGCATCTTCAAGAACTTGAAAGAGAAAAAAGAACTTCAAAGGTTACTGCATGTAAGTAGTCTTTGTTTGAGGTGATCTGTAGGGCACAGCTAGACCAAATACAGAAGCTATAGGGAGCTATTTCTGGCTTAAAAACTGAAGGTGCCAGAAACCAGATGAGTCATTCCTGCAGAGTGCTGAACTCTCATTTGGTGGAAAAGTCAAGCAGAAGCCAGCAGGCCACCACTCCAGCTGCTGTAAAAGGGATTCTGGAATTTTCCTAACCTTGTGACAGAATGATGTAACTAATTTTTGTGTTTTGGTGAATTTAAGAGAACTTTGTTCTAAAAAGATGCTTGCCCCTACTCCTTAAAAGTAAGCTCCACAGATTGGGGTGGGGATGGATCTTTGAACTATAGCACTGAATAAATCAAGCACCTACAAGGTTGCTGGCACACACTGGATGCCCAAATATCCAAGTGATGAATAAGAAACGCATTAAATGTTTAAACGTTATTTTACCTAAACTTGAGGCAATTGTCAGATACAGCTGACATACTTGTTGGGGTAGTTCTATCAGTATTTTGGCACATAATGCAGCACTGTGATAACTTTCCACATTTTTGAAAGACATTCCAGTGTGTAACAAGATCACTGACAGACAGCACTGCAGTTAGTTGAACCAGGTAACCAGAAGGGTCTAGCCTGGCTCAACTCTCAGGAAGGAAACATGGTCCTGTAGTTAGTAAGACAGGGGAATAACCAGAAGAACTCCAAATCGAATTTCCCCCAGGCTGCCAATGTGATCAGAGTGGAGCCCACAGTGCTCGCCTCCTTATTCATGGCTGAACAAATGTTCCAGGCATTGTGGGCAGCAATTTAACCACTGATTTGAGTTCACAACAAACCTCAATCATCCTGACCATCTCAACTAAAATCCTCAGCCAGTAAAGCTGCTAATTTTATTAAGAAACATTAGTCATAGCTGGGCAGTGGTGGGACTGTACAAGCCCAGAGTACCAGTACTTCAGGAAGCTGAGGAAGGAGGATCACAAGTTTGAGCCCAGCTTGGCCAATTTTCCAACTTAGGACCATCTCAAAAAAAATGGGGGAAGCCTGAGGACATAGCTCAGTGCAAAGGCTTTGGGTTAATCCCCAGTACCCCACCACCACCACCAAAACAGAAAAAACAAGTCATATTTTTGTGCTGTTCTTCAAGACCAACCACAGTTTTTGCGTATGAATGGAGGTAGCTGAGCTAGAATATTTAAAGATGGCAGGGAGCTTGGCATTGCAGAGCTGCCAGGTAACAACGAATAGCAAATAGAATGGAGATGAGCCCAGCACTGGAGAGACAGGAGGGTATCAAGTAGTAAATGGTTGGAATTAACTTTTGTTACAGTATGTGACCACCTTCTCCTAATCATTGTGTGTACAGGTTGGCCTTTCCTGTTGTTTTCTGAATCTTCAAATTCCAAGGGATGAGAAAGTATTTTATTTCACTTTATCTTAAGGAGTGCTGCAGACCATCTTACTAAAGGGAGGAGAAAACTTACATTCTTTGTACACGGGCATGGGTTACTCAGGCGTGTGTTGTCTCCCAAGAGGATGGTGTGAGGGCTGCACGGGGATGTGCTCGCTACTGTGGAGCCAGAAGAAAGTAGCCATTTTGTGAAATACGCTTTTGGGTCACTGTACAGAATTCCCCACTGCTTTTATGTACATATATGCATCTGTGTACATACTTATGTATTATTCTATAACCATCCTTTTTTACCTTTCCTGTTTAGGGTACTACAGCAGTATTTAACCAGAAAAAAGTGGAATCCGTATTACAACTTATAAATGAAACCATCTATACTAAAGTGCAACTACTCATACTTAAAATTTTATCTTTTTTTCCCCATAAGGCTCAATTTTCTCCATTTGTCTACTATCAACATCAAGAACTGCCTAATGGTTCTGTCAAGGAAGCCCCAACTCCTATTCCTCTGGAGGTCTCAAGTCCCGACAATACAGAGGAAGTAGATCATAAGCCTAAACTCTGCAGGCTGGTCAAAGGTGAAAATGGCTACGGCTTTCACTTAAATGCCATTCGGGGTCTGCCAGGCTCATTCGTCAAAGAGGTATGGTCATCTGGTTCCAGCAGCCAGCCAACAGTCACAGTTAGGGTAATCTCAGCCTCTCCCGCCCATAGATGTCTTAGGAGGAAGGTTATGGGAAGCTTATATTCCATTTGAATTCAGATACACTGTCCCTCACCCTCTACATTACACTCTAATTACATCTTTTGCTTCTCAAACACTGATTTCTTTCAGTTCTCTCTAGACACTTTAAAAAAAAAAGTGAGCTGACACAGCTCAGGCTGACTCACTGCCAGTGGTGACTGGGAGAGACACTTGTTTGCCTTTATTCAATTCAGGTGCCACAACCCCTGCCCCTAGGGACTGGCGGTGAACAGATCATTCTTGTAGCTCTCAAACTGGAGGTGAAGAATGGAGGCCTATGAAATCTAGTGCCTTCAGTGCATAATATATGACAGTATGATACTCCACCAGTTTATACCACTACTCATTTGAGTATGAAGTAGCTTTCATAAATAAAAAAGCATTAAAGAACCTTTCTTCTGTACCTCAAGGAAAAATACGGTTAAGAATAAATTTCTTTCTTTCTAAAGGGAAGCTAGTCTAATCTAATTTTTCTCATGTTGTAATTGCTAACCTGGAACCTCATGTTCACAGGTAGAGAAGGGTGGCCCTGCTGATGCAGCTGGGCTGGAGAATGAGGACATTATCATTGAAGTGGATGGGGTGAATGTGCTGGATGAACCCTATGAGAAGGTAGTGGACAAAATCCAGAGTAGTGGGAAGAACATCACACTCTTGGTCTGCGGAAAGAAGGCCTATGATTACTTCCAAGCTAAGAAAATTCCAATTACTTCCTCCATGGCTGATCCACTGGAAGTCTGCCCTGACTCCAAAGAAGAAACAGTGGTAGAGTCGGAGCAGGACTCCAATGTGGTGAAAGAACGAGTGAGTGGTGATGATACATTTCTCTTTTCTGATCTCTTTCTTACCCCAGAGGATGGTACATGCCTTAATGAAGGTACTTTATGTACATACTTACCACAGGTATTCTAAAATATTGGAAAACGGTAATATAAAGATAATGTTATTTTAGAGAGGAGGCAGAATATGGACAATTTCTTATTTTCACAGCATTCGGTTGGTAGCTATTATGTAGGGTTGATAGATCAAGAAATAAGTTTATTAAAATTACAATGGAGACCACCAGAAAAACATGACAGTGTATAGATAAAAATTATGGTTCTGTCACTTACCAGTCTTGGGTAAACATATTTATTTGCTCTATTCCACGTCTAAAACAGGGATAATTTGTAGAACTGTTACCAGACTTATATTACCTAAGACCATTAAAATATTTTGAACAGTAAGTGGTGCAGAGTGAGCATAAAAATGGTGATTCGGGACATTTATAAACACAGGCTGTGCATCGGGTGACAAACGTGACCATGGTCGCCATCTCCACATAAACACAGCCACTGTCTCCAAAACTGTAAAACTAATTAATTTTGTAAACTGAGTCACCACTGTATTTGGCAGGTGTTACAACTTTCTTAGAAAAGATTAAACATTCTGTATATATTTGAATTAGATAAATTCCTCGCTAGGTCTTGGTTTTTACATTTTAGTCCAATTGGTTTTCATACATGAATGAGTTCTAAAAGTGAAATGACTTACCCAGGTTTGTAAAGGAAATTTATGGCAAAATCAGGCGTCTAAAAGTAAACAGTGTTTTTTTCTAATATACTAATTCTACTGACTGATGATGTAAATAACATAATGAACACACAAAATAGCCACTGACTTATATTCTGGAAAGCTTAACAAAAAAGTATTCTAGTTGCCTTTTAGAAAACTCCATTAGAGGTCCACTGTAGAAAACATATACATAGGCATTAAGAAATTTGTTAATGCGTCAAAGAGTACATTGGAAATAAGGCCAAGTGTTGAATTTATAATATTGGTCTTTAGTGAGTGACTATTTCCTGTTTTAGGTCATCCAACTCTAGGTGTTCACACTCTACCACTTATAAATCTTTTTTTTTTTTTTTTTTTTTAACACAGGCCCATAGTACAACCTCAAATTCTTCCTCTAATTATGAAGACACAGAGATGTGATCAGAATAATGGCTTTAGCGGATAGGATTCCTATTAAATTTCCAGAAACTGCTGTCTCAAGGAAGGAATGAGCTGCCACCCACTTGCTGTGTTGGAGAAGACTCCTCTGGAAACCATCATGTGTGACTGTTTGCCATGGAGCTGCTATTATAGGTGGCTTATTTATAGTCAAGTTAGGAAACTCTAAAGTCAGGAGCAAGCTTTTTGTGATCTCTTCTAAGCTTCAGCTTAACTCCATTTCTCTGTATGATGATCTCTTTTATAGGCTCCTTTTGAGTATCAAAGCTGATGCATGGATCTCCACAATATTGAAGCAGATAATCTAATTAAAATTTTGCTTTTATAAAAATGTGGTTGCTGGAATAAATCCCATTAAAAATATCTTGAGTATGCTTAATTTCCCTATTACCTGGTATAATCTTAATAGTGAGTGCTTTTGTTTTGGATAATCTTCATTTGCTTCTAGAAATCCAAACACAATAAAATACAGAATAAACTTTTTGTAAAAAGACTTCAGGTGGTAACATTCCAAATTTTGTCAGGTTGCATTTGAGTATTTAAAAAATTTTCCAGCATCTTTATTTGTAAAAGAGCTTGGGTCTCAGGATTGCAAAGTAACTTGTTTCATCATTACCAAATTAAGTGCAGGGTATTCGCTCTTAATACTAATTTAAAAGGAAATATACTTCAGTTGTTCACTACCCTGTTCTCAGAAAGAATAGGTAACTCTTGGTTATTTTAATAGGGAAGAGGTTGCGGGGAGGATAGGCACTAATTCATGTTTTAGATCACATGAGCATAATAAGCTATGCTTGATAAAGTGAAGCTAAGGCCAAAGTGTTACAATCCCGAGTTTAATGATGGTCAAGCTTAAGGGAAAGACATAACCTTTTCCACATGAACGCCGACTTAAAAATCCAGTGTTTGGCCCAGTTACAGACAGCTCCTGCCCACTTCCAGTGTGGTTGCACTTCCACTTTCCCTGCCCTCACGACTGCGTGCTCGCTGCCGAGCACTGCCTTAAGTCACTTCTCCCACTCATGTCCTAGCTGATGCTACTTATGACCACAGTATCATCTGAGGAGAAAGGTATATGCTGGAGTTAGAACATGAGGTAGAACCACAGCATTTTGTTTAAAAATATTTGGCCCTGGTCCCCTCCATGGCTTTTCCTCAGATTCAAATTCTGATGCTGTTGGCTTCCAATGGTCTGTAATAAGCTTGAGTTCAAGGTGCCATATGCTTCTCTGGTGCCTGTTTGTGGGCCAAATAGAGGAATAATATGCTGGAAAGGGCACTGACCAAGAAGATGACATCAAACCAACGGTGATAGAAGTTAAATTGCAGTTCTCCAAGGACTTCCGTGATTATGGTGCGGTACTCTAGTGGCATACTCATTCGGATCAGCAGTACGGAGGAGACAAAGTACATGCCCTGTAAATCAAACCAATGAATCCACAGTTACTCTGAATGTAGTGAGGGGCAAGGGAGAAGAAACTGTTCATTACTAAAAACATATTTGTAGTATTTTAGAGCTGTAAACATAAAGCTAGTTTATTAAAACTTACCATTATCTGTGCTAACAGCAGGACAATGACATTGGAGGACTTACTGCTTGAGATGGCATAAAAGAACTGTTAAGAAAGGGAGGAAGGATGATTTAAAGCACTGCTGCTAGACTCTTGTGAATAAGCTAATCTTTAATTAAAAGTGTCTCTTTCATGCTACAATCTTATAACAATCCAGATAATTAAAACTATAAAGAAGAGACTTAAACAGACTGAAGTTACAGTTTCCCCCTCAAGGCAGTTGGTGGTGTTAAGTTTTATATTAGAGCATATGAAAGGATTTTTACCCTATCAAACTTTAGAAACTGATGCACATGATTTTAACATCACCATGAAACATTACAGGTACCTTTGGGCCACTCCCAGATCATTAATGCGCTATTGAGCTCTTTTTAAAATTGTGCTAGATGACTGGAGATCTCCCCTTGTCTTAACTTTCTCTTCTTTCAGATGGCTTTCAGATCTAGAAATTTCTCTTTTCTCCCAGGGAGGACCTCCTTTCCCCCTCTATGAAGCCTTCTGATGTTGATGAGAAAACTCTGAATATTTCGTTCCCCTACTTCCATATCTTTACAAATGACTCATAATTATTCTTCTACACTCAAAAAAGTCTGCTCAGTGCCTACCATGTGCCAAATTGTATTACAGATGGCGAAACATCGTGAACAAAACAGACCCTTATTACCTCTAGACCTTATCTGTGATTGGTGTTTGATGTCATACACTGTCATCGATTTATGTAGCAGGTTAACATTTTTATTCTGTTGTATGTCTTTAAAAACTTGTGATTTCAGAGGGCAGAGATCTTGATTCAGTAACATTACTTCACGGTACCATATATAGTTAAATACATCAGTACTTTCTAACATTGCAATACAACATACCTTGGTAAGAGTGATTAGCAATCCTCTGATGGATGTGACAATGATTATTCCAACAAGAATGAAGGAAATGTGTTGGGACCAGAACTTCACCTGTCACCGTAATAGAAAGAGGAAATACCTGTTAAGTTTCTGTTCAGAAAGATGTGATGGGTAAATATTACAATCACTTCTGTGACTGTGAGATGGAACAGGCCCTACCCCATTCTAAGGGATGAAACAAAGCAAGTAAGTGGTAAGTGAAACCTGTAGGAAAACTACAGCAGATACCAGTGAATCAAATTAGATTCATTGGAATTTCACTGGCTATTGAATTAGCCAATGAATCAAATCTTAAAGTATGGAGAAGTGAGTAAAAACACTAATAAAACCAAGCTATTGACACAGTTTATTGTGATAAATCAAGAGAAAGAATTAAAAGGAGACAAATTTCAAACTTAACTGTACTTTGGTTATTTTTAGTATCTATAAGTGATAATTCTCTGATCATATAAAACTTCAAGAAATTTTTCTATAATAAAAAGAATAGACCTCAGCTATATTCTAGGCCATACAACTTCACCTGCATCAATAATATCCTCCTGCATTGCTTGATGGTGAGAAGCAGTTTTGGGATTCAGTTCTTTAAAGTATCTGATGAAAACCTGCTATTACTAACATCCAAAAGGCTTGCTATCCAGAATCATGAAATATGGAGGACACCGGTGAATTACCAATGGTCTGTATATGTAGCAAGTAAGCAATCTTTGGAAGCACTGATAAGGAAAGCATTTCTAAAACTTTAGCCCAGTAAAAATTTAAATGAGTAAATCATATAGGCCAACAATAGCAAAGCATACTTAATATTTGTACCACTTTGGAAAAGGTACCATGCACCTTCACTTGCACCTTCACAATCTGTCAAGAAATGTGTACTCTGAACTGTTACTTAAGGAGTGGAGCTTATTTTGCTCTGCTTCATTCTTGTCCTGAGATGGAAGATTGGAAATGGCAGGCAGTCTGTGTCTGCAATCAGAGCCCAGTTAAATGGTCCACAATGGGACTAAGAATGTGGCATCAGTCTTTTTTTTTCTGTACTAGCGTCCTGGGGATTGAACCCAGAGCCATCACAGTGAGCGGCATCCCTAGACAGTTTTTAGATTTTTTATTTTGAGAGAGTTTTGTTAAGTTGCCCAGGCTTGGATAGAACTTGTAGCCCTCCTGGCTTAGCCTCTCAGAGTGGGGGGATTACAGGTGTGCACCACCATGCCTAGCTGACACCAGTCTTATTATTAAAGTGCTAATCAGCCCAAATCATTGTCTATACATGTAGCTATAAAATATGTTATTCTATGAATAAGGGCACTGAACTTACATTGGGATGTTTTATGGGTGTGTTTATGACAGTGGTTTTATCAAACAGGTAAATAAAAATGATTTTAAAAAATCCAACTTTGTACATAGTTGATAGTACTGTCTTTAGTTCAAGGTCCACATTAATTGATAAAGATCTTTTTTAATAGCTGAAATTATTTCAGGTCTAACATGCAACACTAATTAGTAGTTAATTTTCTACCAGGGGAATCAAAGGTGTTATGTGCCTTCAGAGCTCATTAAAGAGCACAGAGAGAAGGGTCTGACTACTTGGTACAAGAGATACTGGCATAATAGTAGCTGGCTACAGAGAAGCAAAGAAGAACTGTAGAAATAATCAACAACTATGACAATAAAGGGCTAGTCATTACTTATGCATTTATGTTAAGAATGAGAAACTTGGCCTATTACAAATGTGCCTTGTGAAAATGCCAACTTATACAAAGGACCATGAGAAGAACAGACACAGAATCAAGTACTTAAAGTATGGGAAGTAGAGTCCTAACAATGTTAAGTTATAGCAGATAAATAAAAACTGTAATAAACCAAGATCTTAATAGAACTTACATCAAACTGGATTCCTAGGTAATTCACAGTGATCTCAATGCCTCTTGTGACAGGATCAGTTTTCCCAACTCGATCAAAAACAATATTGATGGTCGCCTGTAGAGACACAGACCTGCATCTTAATTACTATTTCAAAAAGTGAGTCAAAATGAATTAATCACTGTATCTTAGAGGTTGATGTTTTGAAAAATGCAGTTCTACTCAATCTAAGCCACACATAGGAAGTCTGTTTAGGCAAATGAAAGTCTCTATCCATTCCATCAAGGGGAATAAAGCTATGGCACATAAACCTTAGTTTATCAGAAGCCAGAAACCTTTGTTCATGAAGTCTGAGGAAGAGAGCCAAGAAATTCCAAAGTCATTCCCTCTGGTTATTTTCTGAATGCCCTCAGAGCCAAGAAAAAAGGAAGATATAACTAGGAAGCTAACAAAGGAAATCTAGGTTCCTTTGGGGTATTATTTTCTATCCTTTGACTTTCAGTCTATAAATTTCTTCTTTGAATTAAATGTTTCTTGTATGCAGTATATTGTTGGATTTTTTTCTTTTGTGTGTGTGTGTTTTTGAGACAAGGTCTTGTTCTGCAGCTCAGGCTGGCCTTGAGCTCACTTTGTAGCCCAGGCTGGTCTCAAACTCACAATGATCCTCCTACCTCAGCCTCTATTGTTGCATCTTGCTTTTTGATCCATTCTGCCAGTCTACTTTTGGTGAATTGAGACCACTAACATCGATGGTTGTAACTGATACGTACTGATTTATCCTTGTCATGTCATTTTCCTATTGTTGGCTCCCTTTCATCCTGTTTACTTAACAAAGGAAAGTGAATACTGAAAAATACCTAGATGATCCCCAAAGTGACATTTAAAAAAAGGAAAAAAGGGGAAAAAAAGAACAAATGAAAAACAAACAGTAACAAGGTAGTTTTAAATCTAATCATTTCAATAATCACATTAAACGTAATCATACCTCAGCAAACCCAGCAACTGCAGTGTGACGGTAGTCACAGACAATCGTACATGAATGGGCTTGGCTATGATCCAATAAAACTTTATTTACAAAAATAAGCAAGTTTTGTCTGTGGAATATCGATTGCTAATCCCTGGCCTAAACATGCCAGTGAAATGGCTGACACTATCCAACTGGATAAAAACCAAGACCTAACTTCTATATATGATGCCTATAAGAAACTCACTTTAGATACAAAGGTTAAAGGTAAATGGATGGAAAAAAGAAGTATTTATGCTAATACTAATAAAACAAGGGTAGACTGTCTATATTAGCATCAGATAAAATAGATTTCACAGCAAAAAATATTGCTAGGTGCTGGAAGGGTCACTTCATGATGGTAAAAAAAAAATCACTTAAAAAGGGTTACGTACTGATCCTAAATGTTTATATACTCAATAAAGCTTCAAAATATGAAATAAAGACCAACAGAAATAAAGAAAAATAGCCAAATCCAAAAAGTTGGGTCTGTTCTTGCAATAACTGATAAAATAAGAGAATCATGAAAGATAATGACAATTTTAATAATACCATCAACTTGACCTAATTGACACTTATGTTCTAGCCAATGACAGCAGAATACGCATTTTGTTCAAGTGCACATAGAACATACCATGCTGAGTCTAGTTGACAATATTCTGGCACAAAACACAAGTCTTGATAAATCTTAAAAAGATTCAAATCATACAAAATCTGTCCTTAGATCACATAAAATTAGGTTAGAAATCTATTACAGAATGATATCTGGAAGGTTCTCCCCAATATTTAGAATACACTTCTAAATAACCTGAGTCAGAGAAGAAATCAAAAGGGAAATAAGAAAGTTCTTGTGTGTGGTACTGAGGAGTGAAGCCATGGCCTTCACACTGTGATACATTCCCACCACTGTCTAAAATTTATTCCGAGCTAAGTAAGATCTTGTTAAGGGGCTAAGTTCCCAAGTCTGGGTGAAAAGTTATGGTTTCCCCGTCTTAGCTCCCCAAAATGCTGGGATTACAGGTGTGCACACCAGGTCCACCTAGAAGGCATTTTTACTGGATGAAAATAAAAATACATTATGCATTAAAAGATGCAGTTAAAATAGTACATAGCAAGAGATATAATAAATCACTTTTATCAGAAAAGGTCTCCAATCAGTAATCTTACTTTCTACCTTAAGAAACAGGGTAGAAATATGACCCAAATAAGTAGAAGAAAGTTAATAAAGAGCAGAGCAGAAATTAGTGAAATAGAAAGCAGAAAAATAATATAGAAAATCAATTACCCCAAAACTGACTGTGAAAAATTCAATAAAAAAATCAATAAACTGCTACAAATTATCCTGGTAAGGACAAAAGATGAAAGACAGAAGCTGTCAATACCAAGAGATAGCATTCTGTACCCACTAGGATGGCTATAATAAAGAAGACAGATAATAACAAGTGTTAGTGAGGACATGAAGGAATTGGAGCCTTTATATATTGCTGGCAGGAATGTAAACTGGTGACATTATTTTAAAAAACAGTATGGTAGGGCTTCAAAAAGTTAAATATGTAGTTAGCATATGATAGGGAAATTCTATCACTAGCCATTATATGAGACATGAAAACATGGCTACTGAAAAACATACAAATATTCGTAAGAGCATCATTGATATTGGCAAAAAGTGGAAGTACCCTAAGTTTATCAATTACTAAATAGATAAACAGAATGGATTATCCATACAATGGGATGAGTTACTACTTAGCCATAAAAGGAACAGTGTTCAGCCATAAGAAGAAATGAAGATGCTACAGCATGCATGAACTTTAAAAATTTAAACTAAGTCACAGAAATCAGTAACAAAAGTTCATAAACTGTCTGATTCAATTTATCTGAAATTTCTAGTATAGGAACATCTAGCAACAAAAAGTACATTAGTTTTTGTCTACAGCTAGGAGAGTGACTGGTAGTGAGTATAGGATTTCTTTTCCATTTGATGATAATGTTCACAGGTCACTGCAGTGATGTACAATTCTGTGAACATACTAAGAACTACTAAATTGTATGCTAAATGGGTAAATTGTAGTGAATTATGTCTTGTTACATAAAAAAGGAACAAGATTGATGACAGCTCAACAGATTCTACAGGTACTGAAAGGATGAGAATATTAGGAGCAATTATACCCCAATCAATTTGAAAGCTGTAACAATGGACCAATCTCTTGAAAGACACAAACTACAAGGTGTCATTCAAGAAGCTATAACAGATAAACCCAATAAGACTTGTATTTTTAAAGAAATTAATTGATAGTTAGAAATCTTTCTGCAGGAAAATATCATATCCAAAAGGCTTCACTGATAAATTCTATCAAACAAATAATATAATTCCACACAAATTTTTCCATTAATTCGAAGAAGAGGCAGTACTTTTCAACTGATTCTTTAAGGTTAGCATTACTTTCACACTAAAACTAAACAAAAACGTAATATTAAAAAAAGTCACCAGGCATCGTGAAGCACAGCTGTAATTCCAGCATTCTGGGAGGCTGAGGCAGTAGGATTACAAATTGAAGCACTGCATGGGAAACTAAGCATATTACTGTGAGACACTGTTTTAAAATATAAAATAAGGAAAAAAAAAATAAAATATAAAATAAGGGCTGTGGATGTAGCTCAGTGTGAAGACCGTGGTTTAATCTCCAGTACAAAAGACAAACAAAACAATTATAATGAATTTAATTCACTATAATGACAGTCTAAAAAGGAAAACCACACGACCATTTTAACAGATGTAGAAAAGTAGACAAAAATCTAACACCATTTCATGATTAATAACACTAAATAAACTATGAGTGGAATGAATTTCCCAAGATGATGAAGGGCATCAGAGACTGGATACCTTTCCCTAAGACTAGGAAAAAGCCTATGGTAACTTCCCTTACTACTTCTGTTCAAATGTGCACAAAGCAGTAAGGCTAAAAGAGGAGAACAAGAAGGAAGGAAGGGAAGGAAAGAAGAGAAAGTGAGAGGGGCGGGGGAACAAAAGGGAGGGAGGGAGGAGAGGTGAGAGAGAGAAAAGGCCTCCACACTGCCCAGCAAGAAGCAAAACTGTCCTTAATCCCAGATGTCCGATTATCTACGTAGACAATCCTATGAAACATATAAAAGACCTTCTAGAAATAAAAAAGGCAAGCAAATTGCAGGATATAAGATCAATATTCAAGAATTTTATATATATATATATATACACACACACACACACACACACACATATACATATATATACTAACAACAGTCAAATTGAAATGATAAAAAATAAGATTTAGGAAAGTATCAAAATATAAAATAGATATAAATCTGACAAAAGCTGTGAAAGACTTGTACATTAAAAACTATAAAACACTGCTGAAGGAAACTATAAAAGATCTAAATATATGGAAATCTATAGCATATTCATAGATTAGAAGACTCAATATTAAGAAATTACTTCTTTTAAATTGATCTGTACATTAAACACAAGTGCAGTACAAGTTCCAAGAGGTGGTTTTTGTAGGCACTAACAAGCTGATTATAAATTTCATGTGGGAATATAAAGGACATAAACAATCAAAAAATTTTAAAGAAAAGCAGGAGAATTTATAGCATATGATTTCAGTGTATTATAAAACAATGATTAAAACAGTATGGTGCTAATATAAAGGCAAACACTATATCAACAGGGATGAATAAAGAATAAATACACAGACCCACACTTCATAGGCAACTTAATGTAGAAAGAATAATCTTTTCAACAAATAGTGCTAGAACTGGATATCTATACACAAATAATGAACACTGATTTTTTTTGAACCAGGAATCGAACTCAGGACCTTTTGCTTGCCAGGCTATCCCTGGCCCAATAATGAACATTATATTAAAATATTATCTCATGATCACAGACTAGAATGTTAAAACTGTAAAATTTCTATAAAGAACATAAAAAAGCTTTGTAATCCTTGGTTAGGCAAAGATTTCTTAGATCTTAAACCACAAACACCATCCATAATAGGAAAAACAAAACAAAAAAGGAAAAAACTGCTAAGAAAATGACAAGTCAAATCTACTGATTAGAACCAAAATATTTAAAAATCACATATTTGATATGGGAATTCCAGAATACTAGAAAATTTAAAAACCCAATCAAAAGAAAACAAACAACCTTAAAAAAAAAAAAAAAAAAGAAGGTTGACTAGAGACTTTCCCAAAGAGGACATGGCTTACAAATGAGCACAGGAAAAGCAGCTGAACGTCTTTGGGCGTTGGGAAACTGTAAATTTCCCTCCCAGGTATTTGGCAGATTCAATATCTCCAATCTACTAGAATGTCTACAATTAATAAGACTGACCATGTGAGTGTTGGTGCAGGTGTAGAGCAACTGAAACTGCAGGTAGGAATGCAAATGGTGTAACTTCTTTGGAAAAGAATTTGGCTCTTTCTTTAAAAGTTAGACATCTGCCTTATGAATCAGCTGTTCCACTCAGAAGTGCTTATCCAAGGAAAAAGAGCTTACATGTAGACATCCACTTACACAAAAGTGTTAATGGCAGTTTTACTTGTAATATCCCCAAACAAGGAATAATCAAATACCTACCGGTAGGTAAATGTTAAGCATACAGTGAAATACAACTCAGCAATAAAAGCAGCAAATTACTGATATACACAATAATACTAATGAAGCCTCAAAAATCATGCTGGGTAGAATAAGCCAGAGAAAGGATACACTCCTACAAAATATTAATTAATATCTAATGACAGCTAATCAGGTGTGCCTGGGTGTGAGAGACAGGCCCTACAAAGAGGCAACAAGAGTTCTCAGTGTGATGGACAAATATATTCTTTATCTGAATTGTGTTGTGGTTGCTGCAGAAGTAGCTACACATATCAAAACTTACCAAATTGTACACTTTAAATATGTCAATTATATTGTAATAAAGGTGTTAACAGATAAGCTCTTCTAAGGGCTGCACTTCAGAAAAAAACCTTTTATCTCCATTTATCTTCATCACTTAATGAATCAAGAGTTTAAAAAAATCATCTGAGCGGTACTGATTTCCATTTATTATAAAATTAGATTTATTTAAAAAAAAGGAAGGGGATCAAGAGATGAGAGGAAGGAGAGCGAGGGAAGGGAAATGTATTACATACATGTTCCAACTCCCTATGAGGAAAGTAAACATTATGTTCTATAAACATATGTTGGGGACATGAACTATAAATTGTGTCTAGGGGATGTCTAAAGCTTGTTCTTGTCCTACTCTTAAGCCAGAGCAAAATACGGAAACTCTGCTCTTTTCTGAGCAGCTGGAAGCCCCTGCTCACAGGGCAAGATAGGAGGTGCTGGACATGATATGGCATCTAGGAAAACTACAGTTTCCTCACTGCTCCTATTTCATCCTTGCAAGAATGCTTTGCTCTTACTAGCCCACTGCAGTCGCTGTACTGTTCCCAGAAACACCCCCTGCCCTTCACCCATTGCGAGGGCAGATGTAATGAATAAACACCAAGGTTCTGGGTACTTCATGCTGTTGGCTCCCTGAGAACAACTGGTCATCCCAGATCCCTCTACTGTCTCTTGATCTTTCTTCCTGCCCTCCGCTGTAACTGCAGGCAGGAGACTGGAAACCACTGCAGGGGTCTCTGACAAACCACATACTAATAAAAAAATAAAAGAAAACACATTCCATGAATCTATATTGATCAAAATTAACCAACAAGCTGACAAAGCTCTTCTTTGTGCAAATACAGCTCTAGTAGGAAAGTCACCAAGTCAGAGTCAAATCAGCCTTTACTACATCATACTGAAATCCAGGAATACAAACAAAAATGAGCCAGAAGTGAAGACCAATGTACATAAAATGCACACAAAGAATTAAAACAGTAAGGACAACCACAAAAGAATAAGAGCAATAAGCCCACATGATTAATGTATCTGCAGAAATACATTTAGAATTTATTTTTTTTTTTTTTTTTTTTTTTTTTTTCCCGGGACCGGGGATCGAACTCAGGGCCTTAGTGCTTAGCGGCAAGCACTTAGCCCACTGAGCTGTACCTCCAGCCCCTAGAATTTATTTTGGACTTCAGTTTTTAGGCAACCATTACTAAAAAGGATATTTGGTTTCTACTCTGAGCTGAAAGTAGAAATTTAGATTATACATAGTCATGTATTCATGGGTAATATGGAAAGCAAGAAACATTTAAATCAACTTATGTATCATAACCTAGGCCTTATAAATAATGCATGACTGCAAAAAGAAGCAACCTCTTTTTCTAGATCCTTTAAAAAGGAGAAGGAAGAAGAGTGAGCTCAGAGACGTGAAAGGCTCTGTTAACAATTTGGAACTGAGCTCAATGTGTCAAACTCATTGTACATCACTGTCATTCCAAGGGAAAACCATTGAATTCTTGACAAAATATACTTACCATGAAAATTTTCCAAACACAATAAATAGAGAAAAAGTAACCCAGAAAATTAAAATATTTTCCTTTGAATGTTTTAGAATATTCTATTCTCTCCTGAGAAAAAACAAACACAAAATACAGTTAGCCTCATGTAAACTTATTTTCAACAAGAGTTCTCTCTATGAATTACTGTTAGTTATAATATTAAAACAGTAACAGCAACAGCCAACATTTATTGACTGTTTACTTTAAGCCCAAGACTGGAACAAATATCTTATAGGCATTAGCTACTTAAACTTCATAAAAACTCTTATGAAATACACTGTAATATCTTAATTTTACAGATGAAAAATACTGAGTCTTAAAGAGGTCAATAACTTGCCCAGGATGTGTACTGGTTAGTAGGCTCAGGTCCGTCTCCAAAGCCTACGTTAGTTAACTTCTAACCTAAACAGTTACTCTTATGAGGCTACCTTTGAAAGGATTAAAGTTTGCAATATTAATAGACGTTGCATACTTAAATTATATTGTATTTCAGATGTATATAGGAAATTTAGGATACTTCTCGATCAGGATCCTTCAAAATAGGGCCAAACCATGACAATAATATTACTGTTCTTGTAATACTAATTTGTGAGAGAATAAAAAGAAGCAAAGGAGCTACTATCTTTATCTTGGGCAGTAGGAAGTGGTACCACCTTCCACAGATGTTGCAAATTCTCTGTCTCTCCAATTTCTATGATAGACAGTGTTCCTTTACGGATTTTGCCAGTGAAAGAAACTCAAGAGCAACTCCTCATTCCCAAGTGGTTCCCAGCTTATAAAGAAGCTGTGAGATGTCTCTTGCACTGCCTGATTATAAAATACTAAAAAGTTCTCTTCAGTCATATTGGTAAAAAAATCACAGTTTAGTTTTCTTGCTCTGTACCTTGGTGGCATATAGATCAACCGTTTCCAGAAAAAGCTGCCTGCTTAGTTCTTCCAAAGCATCCACTTCCTGTTGAATAAGAGTAAGATCTGGCACAAAAGGTACATCAAGGCTTAAATCACAGAGAAGTTTCAAAAAATAGTAATAAAGAAAGCATTTGCTTTTGTATTTTCTGCAGCAGACCCTAGGAAGTGCCTGGGTTTGTACTGTCTAGTTTCAGACCCAGGGGTGCTACTTTACATCAGCCGCGTCCCCAGTCTGACACGGTGTGTGGAAGCTGCTCCATTGGGAGCATCATCACAATGGTCTGCCACGCAGTTACCAACCCAGATGGATGGCTTTCTATTTGGCTTTTGCTTTATTTATCTATTAAGTCACATGCAATATAATAACCTTTATAATAAAGCATAATTTTCTCCCACATTATCTGAAGAAATACAGTGTTTGGACAGGGGACTAATCTTGATTGTTAAAACAGGCTGGGGTTTACAGACGTTACCTTCTTTAGTTTTTTATAGACATTTTCTTCGTTTATTCTCCCAACAATCCTATGAGATAGGTGTTACCTATTTTGCAGGTAAGGAAAGTGAAGCTCAGAGAGTTAAATGACTTAAAGTCACACAACTAACAGGTGTGGAGGCAAAGCGCGATCTGCCTTACTCCAAGGCCTACTCTTCCCACTAAGACAGGCTGTTTCCCAAGAACTCAGTACGTAGTATACTAGTCTCCTCATTTACCAAATGGACTCAGGTTAAATCATCTGGTGCAACTATCAACTTACTAAAGTAGCTTAAATGCACACATTGGGTTTTTACGGATTTTTAAGTAATATAAAGTGAAGACAGCCTCTTCTAAAATAGAATCATTGACTTTAATCCAAATCTTCCTCCTCCGTGACTTTTCCTATTATTATCAAAATCAACAAGTGCCCTCAGTTCCTTCCTCAGCAGTGGCTGTTCTTGGCAACATCCAGAGCACCAAAGAGCAGGACTGAACTAGTTACATCTGTCTCTTCTGTGATTAGATGGTAAAGTGCTTAAGGAGAGGTTAGACAGTACTCTACTAACCATTCCATCACTCAGCACTTTGCCTGGGAACAGAAGACATGAAGTAAATGTTTCTGGATTACAACGTTCCCTTTTCTTTCTCTGCCATGATCATCTAGCCTTTCTTTGGTCTTAGTCTTATGTGAATTTGATACCAGAAGGACATAAGTCATAATTTATACCAATACATTATATCCTTCTCCTCCAATTCAAACAAAAGGAACTGTGTATTTCCCTAGTCCAGGGAAGAAACCAAGTATGTGTCTGACTCTTGTTGGTCCCTGATAGTTTTAACCTCACAGCCTGGGAGTCAAGTAGAGATCTGGTTACTCAGTTTGGAAATTAGTTCAACATACTTCAACTGGCCAGGCCAGGAACAATGTATTAACCCAATTATCTTGACTTTTGAGCCAAAAAATTACTGGAGAAGCACAGATACTTAAAAATTTGTTTAGGAACACACTAACTCTAAAAAGTGGGCACTTACCATCCCATATACAAACCATCTATTTTCGTGAGCCATTATATTGAGTGGTGTTTCTTCGGAGTGTGGAAATATAATAGTGTAGTGAAAAGAACTATGAAGAGGAGACCATAGTTCTGTTCCTAGAGGTGCTACAAACTGTGGTGGGGCTTAACCCTCTGGGTCATTTTTCTCATCTGGAAATATTAACTTTTTAAAAAAAATACTGTCATTTCAGGCCCTCTTTAGCTCAAAGAAAATGATTCTCTGATCTTTCCTGGACAGTGGAAAGATGACTTAATACACATTATACTTCCTAGGCCTAGAGCTGACCAGTTTGGACTCTGATGCAATTAGGTACCTTAGAAGGGACTAGCCCAAGACTATCTGTCTGGCCCTTGGTCCCAAGTGTAGAAAGAATCAAGCAGAATGATAAAGGATACTTTCACTTCCTGGAGCTGAAGTAGTAACACTCTTTATCATTCCCCAGAACCCTGATGGCTTGTTATGCACCTCTCCCTTCTGGAACATAGTTCTCCGTGCCACTGCCATCCTGAAATGGAAGAAACCACAAAACCTCGTCAAGGAAGCACAGACTCTCAAAGTTCAGATCATCTGCTTTCCAGAGGCAACGTATGGAAACCAAGTGATTATCCTGTACAGATTATTAATAAGCTCAGTAGCTGTCCTTAGCTAGTGTGGCTCAGGGCTCTAAGGGATCTACAAGTCTTCATATATTATCATCTCCATTTTTATAGGTGAGGTCACATTGTAATGTGCAGACCAAGGATTCAAATCAGTGTGATTTTAGAGCATATGTTTCTGTCTGTCATGATAGATCTCCATGATATCCCACTCTGAAAATAAATGAGATGTGTATGAAACATGTATGTTTAAATTTTTAAAGATTTATTATATGAAAGACACATTGCCATTAACCCCCTCAGAATACTCCCCCTCACTTCAAATACTCTCATCCTGTCACTCTGGCCACTGCCTGACACAGTTTGCAAGTCTTTTTTCATGTCTTTAGTTGTGTAGTCACATCTGCCTTGATGTCCAATGAATTCAAAATGTAAATTGTTCGGTCATTTTGAGTTTGGAGAAGAGCCGGAAGTTGCACAGTGCCAGATATAGTAAATAGGCAGACACATTATAATGTTTTTATGAGCCCGCCTTTCTCATGTATGACACACAGTAGCAGTATTCACCAAGTTTTTGATCATAGCTTGTATGATCAAAAGACACACATGAAAGAGGACTTCCACAACTGCTTCAGAAAGTGGAAAGAGTGATGGGGCATGTGTGTTTAAAGCAAGGGACAGTATTTTGAGGGATATTAATGGCAATGTGTCTTCTATGGTCATAAATTTAAAAAATTTAAACATTAACTGTATTTTTCAATCACTTCTTATATATTTTTAAAGTACTTTTTGCTAATAAAAGTGACCAGAACACCTATTTGAGTTTAAGTAGTAGGAAAAAAGAAAATTGAAAAGATGTAAATCAAGCATGAAAAAGTTTTCTTTAAATATAGAAAAAGCATGGTGGCTATGCCTGTAATCCCACACTTGGGAGGCTGAGGCAGAAGACTCATTGCTGCAAGTTTGATACCAGCCTGGGCTACAAAAAGAGTTCAAGGTCAGCCTGAACTGCATAGTGTGTCTCAAAAAGTAAAAAAAAAAGTAGAACAATATATTTTTAAAACATCCATTCTTCAAATATGAAAGTTATTCTAACAATTTAATGAGAAATATCTAAATTCAAGAAATACAAATTTGAGTGTGTTCATGTAAGACTAGACATTAAATCTTTGATAGTAAGATACTAAAAATGAGGGAGCTAAGATGCCGCAGCAGTGAGTACCAGCAGCTCTCCTCCGGGACAAAGTTTCTAGGGTCTGGAGGACAGTGACTTGGTGAAGACCCAGAGTCAGGGGAGGGTACACAGGAACAACGAGGAAACTGACAGAGGAAAGGAAAATCAGATTAAGTTACAGAGGTGGTGGCCCACACCACAGAGGAGAAGCCATGCGGCCATGGATGGCAGCTGTTTCACTGCGAGCTGGGAGACAGAGTGAAATTAATAACTTTTCTGCTCACCAAGAACTGCACTGGGACCGGGAGAATCTTATTTGGTTGGAGATAGTAGGAAGAATGTGAGACATTGCTTCCTGCGTGGTCCTCCAGAATTGATATATCGCTGGTGAGTGAGTGGTCCAAGTGCTGGAGGACACAGTCTCATGGAGCAGGAGCTGGCAGTGAGGCCACTGTGGGGAAGGGCTGGGTGTTTGAACCTCAGTTCCAGAATAATCCCTTGGCTTTATACTGCCAAGTTCCCAGAGTAGATGAGGGAGGGACAGTCACAGGAAACTGCTGGCAGTTGGAAAGCAGACTGGAGGGAGTCCCGCTGATAGCTGGGGACTGGTGATCACAGATGAGGTTCCTGTGATTAGACACCAGTTTCAGCCTGAGATGCACTGGATTGGAAGCTCACATTGGTGCCATGTTCCCACTGCTAAAGGGAGACCCCAAACAGGGTATTATGACATATTTCTTCACTAGCCCTGATAGATACCACTGTAATGGATTAGTCTGTTACTGCTACAATTGAATTGATTGCATAGGAATAATCCTGACCCAGTAGACAACAGAGTGCCAGTGAACTCCTCCACCGAATCCACCATCACAAGGAGGTCGTCCTAGCAAGAGTTCCTAACCCAAGATCTTAGACTGGATCAAACTCTGCAAGAATCCCTGCAACCTGGCAGTAAGAGGTCCTGAGTCTGAGTTAACACCAGTTTTGCAGTGGAAGGAACCAGAGGAGTAATTGGGGTGTGAGCACTCATACTCTGGCAAAGAAACTACTTGGGAATCACATATGCATGTCTCACTGGAATATCTAATCTGTGGTGCCATCAGACATCTTACTGGTTTAAGGATTTGTATGGTTCTTGAGTTACTTAGTAACATGGGATTATGTTCTTTTATGGTTTCATGTATATATCAGGTTGTTACTCTTACATACTTATTCTTTCACTGGCTCTGATTTAATAGGTATTTAGGCTCTCTCTCGTTTCGGCTCTTCATCTAGTTTCTTCACCTCAACCCCCCGAGACAATATTATTAACATGTATCTCATTTCCTTTTCCCAACACGTAAACTCTACTTCCCAAGTTTTTAGATTTAGCATACTTAGCCCTCTCATAGTCACTCCTATCTTCACTAGTATAGTTCCTCGATCCTCCCCATCTTAAGCCTTTGGATCTTCCTTTTCCTTTTTTTTTTTTTTATTTTATTTTTAAGATAAAAGAACCCAGAATAACATAGAAGCAATACAGAAAATACCAAGTTATAGAGAAGATAGTAGGAAATTGGCACTGGATGCTGTATAACATAGTTATCTTCGTATTTGTTATAACAAAATCAATAAAAGAAATACCAAATTACAGAGGAGATAGCAGGGAACCATTACTGGATGCTGCATCACATAGTGTTGTCTCTGCATTTGGTAACACAAAAACAATAAAGGAAACACCAAATTACAGAGAAAATAGTAGGCGGACACCACTGGATATTGTATTACATAATGTCATCCCTGCCCCTATCACTCAGTTATATAGATGATGGCTTGTTCAATTACTCAATGTTCTCCACTTCATCTCCATTGTTCTACCACCCTGTCAGTGGTCTTCCCACTGGTAATAACTGCACTTTTGGTTTATTTACTCCCTCATGCTCTTACTTTGGGAAGAGACTTGGCTGCTTCTAAATGTGTTGTATAATACATGGGTGTACACAAATTACTATGGCAGGAGGTGGAGAAGCACCCTTTGGCAAGCCCTCACAGCCATTGGGTTTCTGGTCGGATAGGCAGGGTTACACAGCGAACCGCCAGGCTCTGTCAGCGCAACCGAGTCTTCAGGGCCATCCCGGGGGTTGGTATGCCCCAGAGGCGGGGCGGAGCTCCAGCACCTAGGCAGAGCGCCTAGCATGCCCCGGGGGCCGGGCAGAGTGCCTGGCAGGCCCCAGGGGCTGCACAGAGCTCTGGGGGCGGGGTGGAGCGCCTGGCACACCCCAGGGGTTTGGCAGAGCTCCTGGGGCAGAGTGCGTGGCATGCCCCAGGTGGAGTAAAATTTATTTAGTTATTTGTTGCTTTCTAATGAATTGACCATTACATTTCTAAAGTTCTGAAATGGCCAACAGACCACACAAAGATACCACTTTAGGCTCCTGCTTGAAACCAACAGCTTCAGAAAACTGCTGGCCTTGATTCAGGGACAATTCCTTTTTTTGTTTTCTGGGTAACAGGAATCAAACTCATGATCTTGTGTTTGCCAGGCAGGCACTTGTGCCACTGAGCTATATCCCTGGCCCAGCTCTTCTGTATCTTACCTAGCTTATTGTCTTCCCTATAAGCAAGTTCTGATAAGCACACAGCTTTCTTCAATCACAAGTGAACCCCCTGCCTCCCATATTTTACCCTTGTGGCCACAAAATATCCTTTGAAAACTCTCAGTACTAAACTTTCAATTCAACTAAAAGAACTCCAGTAAAACCAGAACCTGTATCAATCTCTTTTTCTCATCTACCACTAGTGTTCCTTTCAAACCTCCCCTAGTGTCTAACACTACTCATCCAAATGTCATCCACTTCTCCCCACCACGCCTCACCTACCTCACTGCAGAGCAACCACAAATAATAACCAGTCATAGTGCGCATGGAGACTAGACAATTGGGGAGGAGGAGTGACTGCAAGGACAATCATATAAAAGTGTTGTAGATTGATTCTGTGGATGATGCTATAAATAAGAGTCAATTCTTTTGGCCAAACACAGGGACAGAGTTCAAATCATTTACGTAACAGAAGGAGTAAAGACTAGCACTGGATATACAAAGCTGAAAATTATTCACAGGGAGGTAACATCCTACTAAGAAGCTTCATATAAGCCACAAACTCTCCTCACTTCTCTAGTCCCTAACCTGCAGTAAACCACCCCCATTGGGGACCACTACAAAGTGGCTCTGAGCAAGATTTAATATTAAGCAATTAGCTTTCCACGTTTACTTGTGAATTGTCTGAAGCTCAGGCAACTTTTTGACAAGATAAGACTGTAGCTGAGGGCGTCTGGCTCCAACCAATTAGCTACAAGAGACTTACAGCTGTAGGCTCCACACTCCTACAACAAATACCAACCTAAAGATAAGGTATTTCTCCTGACTGATACAATTTACTATTTGGAAAATGCTCCCAAGATCCTGCGAGATTCCCATGCTTTTCTTGAGTCTCCTCTTCCTTTGTTTGAAAACCAAATAAATATGGGTTTATTGTGCCCAGAGAAGTCTTTAGCTAACTCAGAGAAAAGAAACTGTAAGAGAGTTAGTCCCTCCCAGAGCGCTAAAATCGTATTTTTTGCCTCATTTATTTAAGCCTTTGCCATCCACTCACTTGGGAGATTGCAGGCCTAATCAGCTTGTAATAACTTAGTGTTATTTAACCCAGTTTTTTATATAGCCCCCCCCCAAAAGGGAGGGGAAAAAAGAGGGGGCAAATATAATTTTTAAAAGATACATTAAAAATATATGTATATATTATATATAAACATATGTAATATGCATAAACACAGGTACAAGTAGGAGAATGGGGAAACAAGGAAACAGATGTCCGAATCCTCCCAACTTGCCCTAGGCAGGGCAAGGGTTCACAAAGGGAGAAGAAAAAAAATACCAGGTAGCAAAAATCCATGAAAATTTCATAGAAAGGATGAAGAAAATAGATGAATGCAAAGAGGAAATGAACCAAAAGTTTATAGCAATTACACTCAATATGCCTCCTCATGGAGAATTTTAGAGGAACAGGTAAAAAACTGGACAAGCTAATTAAAACAGTTCAAAATTTGAATGACAGATTCAACAAGGATATGAAATACTCAAAAATATGTCAGACAAAAATACGTGAAACAAACAGTACAGAATTCATACATTGCAGAAATGACCAGTGTGAAGACAGAGGATCTGATATATTGCATTATGATAAAAGGCTCAAAGGAGCAAAACAGAAAGAGAACAAGAGAAGACTATCCAGAAGCTACTAGATGAGAACAAGACCAGACTAATGCTAATCAGAGAAAATTTAGAAGATAGCACAGATAGATTCATTAACATGCTTACAGAAATTATGAAAGAAAATTTCCCAAATATAAGAAAAGACTTTAAAATACAAGATGTCCCCGCTATCATCTTTTCTACTCATCAGAGTACTTGAAACATTAGCCAGAAGAATTAAGCAACAGAAAGAAATAAAAGGGATACATAGGGCCATGGATATAGCTCAGCAGCACAGTGCCTGCTGGGCAAGTGCAAGGTCCTGAGTTCAATTCATGGTACCAAAAAAATAAAAAAAGGATACATATAAGAAAGGAAGAACTCAAATTATCATTATTTGCAGATGACATGATACTCTACATAGACGACCCAAAGAACTCCACCATAAACTCTTAGAATTAATAATCAACTTTAGCAAAGTAGCAGAATGTAAGAGCAACACATAAAAATTAGCACTTGGGTATTCCAATAATGAAAGGGGTATGAAGGAAATTATAAAAATAGTAACATTTATAGGTGCTTCAAAAAAAAAGAAGTATCTAGGAATTAACCTAGTCAAGGAAGTAAACAAGCTCTATAAAGATAACTACAATACTCTGAAGGAGGAGGCTGAAGAGGACATCAGAAAATGGAAAGATGTCCCTTGCTCCTCCCTCAATAGGCAGAACCAATATTGTCAAAATGGCCCTATTTCTAAAACTGTTACACAGATTCAATGAAGTCCCAATCAAAGTACCAACGGCGTACTTTACAGATCTAGAGATTTGCCTATTCAGCAAATGGTATTGGAAAAATTGGTTATCTGTAGAAGAATAAAATGGGACCCTTATCTCTCGGCATACTTTACAGATCTAGAGATTTGCCTATTCAGCAAATGGTATTGGAAAAATTGGTTATCTGTAGAAGAATAAAATGGGACCCTTATCTCTCACCATATACATTAAAATAAAAATGGATCAAAGATCTAAACATTAAAACAGGAACATTAAACCTGTGGGAAGATAAAACAGGTATAACACTTGAAAACATAGGTGTAGGAAAAGATTTTCAAATAGAACCTTAATCACACAAGAAATAGCCTCAAGAATCAACAAATGAGATTGTATCAGACTAAAAAACTTCTGTACAGAAAGACCATCAGGAGAGTGAAGAAATCACCTATAGAATGAGAAAAAATTTTGCCAGCTACTCCTCAGACAGAAAACAAATATCTAGAATATACAAAGAACCCCAAAATTAAATTAACTGAAATTAAAGACCCAGTCAAGAAATGGGCTAGGCAAATTAATAGATGCTTCAATGAGGAAGAGATGCAGATGATCAAAAAGTATATGAAAAAATGTTCACTATCTCTGGCCGTTACAAAAATGCAAACTAAAACAATGCTAAGATTCCATCTTACTCTGGTAAGAATGGCAATCACTAGGAAATCAAACAGTAACAAATGCTGATGTGGCTGTAGTGAAAAAGGAACACTCCTGCATTGTTGGTGGGAATGTCAACCAGTACAACATTATGGAGATCAGTATGGAGATTTCTCTAAAGAACTAAAATTAGAAATTCCACATGACCCAGCTATCCCCTGCTAGGTATCTTCCCCAAAGAACTCAGGTCACTATACTACAGTGATACATGTATGCCAATATTTATAGCAGCAAAATTTGTAATAGCTAAATCCTACCAGCAGTCTATACACCAATCAACAGATAATTGGATAAAGAAAATGTGGTATTTATATATAATGGAATACTACTCAGCTATATAGCATGACACATTTAAGACACATGTAGGAAAAGGATAAACCTGGAAAATATAATGTTGCATGAAATAACCATATTTTACAAGCTTAAATACTGTATGGTAGCTCTCATTTGAGTGAGGCAAAGTACAAATAAAGAAAATGATAAAAGATGGACAGAAAAGGACAAAGGGACAGATCTCTTACAATAGGGAAAGGAACAAGGGGGGATGAGAAGGGGAGATAAGAGGAATAAAGATGTGTCATGTACAGGACCCTAGTAACCCCAATTAATGTAAACACTGTATGCCATAACATGAGCTAAGACAAATAATATCAACAAGTACAAAAAAGGAACCTGAGGAGAAGTGGGGAGGGGAAGTAAGGAGATTAAAAAAAAAACCATTACAATATATGCATGTAACCCCTCCCCAAGGTGACTGCAAACTGCATGAATTGCAAACATGTGCTAATACAATTTAAAAAAAGAACAAGATGAAGTTACCTGTTAGCACCAATTCATAGTCAAATTTTGTGATGAGTTCTTTAATGTGCTGCTCTTACCTTTTCTTTTTGCTTATGATCATATCCATGGTTTGAAGCAGTCGCCTTTCCAGGGCCAGAATATCTGTGTCAGTCACATTCCTACAAGAAGTATAAACTGTTAGCAGTGTTTTGGTCTCCTACTCTTGGGCATGTTACAAATCACCTTGAAAAACAAGTCACACACCAATTATTAGTGAGTAATTTAAGGACCTGCCTTTTCTAGAAAACATTAAAATGACCATAATAAGCTAAAATGCTCTTACTGAAATTTCTTATGGCTGATTCTTGTGGTCCTTACAAGAGCAGAGAGTAACCAGTTCTCTTACTCTTTCTTGGCTTGGATCCAGTGACATTAAGGTGTAAGTTTAAACATACTTTTAACTTGGCATTATCTTCTACTTCCAGGAGGCACTGATTTACTAAAGTTGGGAACAGTTCATAGTGCTGTCTTCTAGAAATTAGCCTTTAGAGAGTGCAGACGAGGGGACAAAATTTCCCTTTAAAAAAATAAATGAATGTAGGGCAAATAACACAAGCAATATAAATGATAGGACTTATTTAGAAAGTTTCCAGATCCAAACCCACAGCAACAGAGGAAGAGAATAAAAAATCACCGACAGATCTGATAGGTAAGTAGGAAGGTGGTAGCACAGTATGACATAGGTATTCAAATAATGGGGAGGAAAAGGAAAGAGACAAACGTGTATTACCTGAGGAAGTAGGACATGTACGTATACGGGCAGTTGACAGCACCAAATCCAGAAAGCAGAGCCATGAGGGTCACTCCAATCACACCTACCCGGCTGATGAGCTGTTCTATGGACAAGATCCCTAAAAACATCAAAAGCACATTAACACCCGGCAACACAGATAAAATGGCTCATTTGTCCGCAAAAGGAAACATTACCATATCAACTATTACATGGTCATATCACTCATGGAAGCCAATTTTTAATTATGAATGTGTAGCTTCTCTGTGATAACTATACAAATCTTGACTGACAATTTATTTGTCTTTGTGCTTTAGAACCTTCTCTTTTACTCAATGATGAAAACAGTAAATAACAAGAACTGTAAATAACGACAGTTTACTGTAGTTAGTGTGAACTCAAATACTTTTAATAAAAGCTGTGACTAAAAATAATTAGGAAAGTGAATCTAGAAAAGCATAGATAACAATACTTGGTACTTAGACACTCCTGATAGACACATTTTCCCTTTTGGTCATACTCTGTAGCTTAGGCCTTATTCCTTTCTACCTCTGATGAACACATAATACATCTAATAAATGGACTCAATTTACAGGTGGATGAGTAATTCAAAGGTAAATACAATGAATTGTAGGTTATCAGTTGTGTTCTAATTATCAATTGTTTCCTATCATTTGAGGATGCTGAAAATCAATTCAGCAGTTAAAGTAAGTGCTGCTAGGGTATGTGTCTGGGATAAATGAGAGCAAGTAATGCCAGAGGATAACTCAGGAAGTTTGGCATCATAGGAAGAAACTAGTTTTCACCTCGTATTTTTAGGACAGAGTTCACTTCAGCCATTAATTCCTATGGTCAAATGCTAAGCTGCCATTCAGGTATGGTTGGTTTTGAACATTTAAACTCCAATCTCTCGCTTCTGAGCAGGAGCCTCCCCGCCTGCTCAAGTCCTCTGTGCCTTATCCCCACTACATCCACTGCACTGGGCTCTCATTGTTTTTCTCCCTTCTTCCCTAGCTTGGATACCAGGCTCGCTCGCTTCACCTTCTCTCTCTCTCCTTTTGAAGCACTGATCCTACAATTCCCTGACTACACTAAATGCTCTGGCTCCCCTGTGGCCATGCCTGGGCTGCCCAAAATTGCTTGAATGTTACCCACACAATTGGTGCTGCTTATGTATGGTCTCCACTCATAGAGCATACTCTACTGAATAATCCTTATTTTTCCCATGGTCAGTCACTTTCCATTCCCCTCAGACACACACTTTAATCCATTTCTCTGCATTTGTCCTTCTCTTTAGCCAATGCCCTTACTAGAAAAAACCTAACCTATTAGACTTATACTTTCTTCACTCTAGTACACATATTTACATCTGCAATCACCCTAGTTATTCCTTCAATAAGATGGTGACCAAAGCTGAGACTTCTGGGTTACTGTGTTCTCTCTTTCACAGGAGTCTGCTCTTCTGCTGTACAGTGTACTTTTTTCTACTTTTACTTGGCCCAGACTTGTTCTGTGAAACATATTTCTTTTCCTACCTTTAACAGATGTAACACTAGCTTTTTTTTTTTTTTTTTGGTACCAGAAATTGAACTCAGGACCTCATGCTTGCCAGGCAGGCACTTAATGCTGTTGAGCTATGTCCCCGGCCCATCTTTAATAGATGTAAAACCTTGCTACCCTCAGTGCTTGTTTTAAACAATTCTTTGTTTGGTCTGGAAAGAACCCAGGAACCACCTCTAGGAGACACCAGCACCCCAAAACCCAGGAACACATTTTGCAGAGTCAGCCAGGAGGTAAGGCCCTTTGGGGCATGTTTTGTTTCTTTCTCTCTAAACTTTGCACTTTCCCCCCTACTTTTACGTGGCGCAAACTCACTCTTTTCCTACCATTAGTAAACGTAAAACCTCACTAAAAGAAAGCAAAATAAAGCTAAAACTTCGCTACTTGTGCTGCTGACCTTATTCAGTGCTTACACCCTGCAGAATCTCACTCCATCACCCGCTCCTGCCTGCCTGTACCTTCAATCTTCCCCCTAGTTCTTTCTCTTTACTTTTAAATTTAATTCCTAGAAAAACCCTGTTCTGCACCTTTCTTTTACCTGTAGGCACCAGTCCCCGTTTATTTCACTGTTAATAGCTAAGCTCCTTGAAATTCTCCCCTCTTCCTCAACCTCCAGTTCATTCCTCCACTGACTGCAATGCAGCTTTCATACTATTCTTTTTGATTCTGAGTCTTGCTGTGCAAGCCAGGCTGGTGCCTCAGCTTTCAGTGTGCTGGAGTTATAGGCAGGCACCACCATGGCCCTCTTTCATCAAATTTTTTACAATGAATGAAACTGCTTTTCACTAATACTCATTCCAGCAGTATAATAGGTAACACGAATCAAGTACCTGCTATGTTCTAGGTACTGTTTCAAGCATTTCACATATACTACCTAATTTAATCATCTTCACCTTATAAAGCAGATTTTATTGAAAGCTTAATGTTATAGATGAGGAAATGTAAGCACAGAGAGGTTAAGTAACTGAGTCAAAGCCACACAAATAGTAAGTGGAGTCAGTATTCAAAAAGTCTAGTTCCACAGCTTAGGTTCTTATACAACATTTTGGTCAAGGATTTTTCTACTGCTTGGAAATTCAATGACATTTTCCAAGCATTCTCTCCACCTCTCCCTCTGTGTATCTGTCTCTTGAAGTTACTATTATTTATAAATAAAAGCAAAGCTCTGAAAAGCCAGGTTACTGAGATCATGGTCAGTGGCAGGACTAGCCACAGTATAAGGCAGTTTGAAGACTGCATCCTGAGTTTCCCTAGAGTGCCTTAGGTGAGGCCACTAAGAGCTCCCTCTTACAACTTCTTCCTTCCTTCTCTAATTGATGGGTGCTCTGACCACACACTTGGGTGTCTATAGCAACAAGACTTTACAGTTTTAACAGTAGCAAATTTCCAGCTCACTGGCAACTTCCTGGAAGAAGCAGTATCTTTAGCAAAACACCATCTCTTCTGTTACTTGCACCACTGGAGCCTGCTCCAGGCTATGAATCAGTATTCATAGCAATGGACCATTTCTTGTAGTCATTCAGACTTTCTTTTGTTTTTCTGGAGGGGCATGGCCATGGCCCCCCCTTTTCCAGGTGGAGCCGGACGGGCAGGCTCGGTGGCCTGCCCCATCCAGGGGGAAGGGAAGAGTCGAGCGGGACTTGCAGGGCTGCAGCTGGGTGAGGGTCACTTATGTTTATTCCTTTATGACAGTGGATCCTCTTGTTTAAAATTATTTTCCCTTCATGACTTTTTGGAACACTATTTCCCCAGGGTTTCCTTTTTATTTCTCTAGTTGCTTTTTCTTAGTCTTTTTTTGCCTAGCATGGCCAGAATTCTCTCTTTCATATCAGTCTACACATTTTTCCTTGGGTGATCTCTCTAATTTTTCCAGCTTTATCTAATAGCATTTAGTTGATGATATCTAATTTTTTAGGGTCAGGGAATTTTCTCCATAAGAACTGATACATCTAAATGTATCTTTCTTTTAAGATCCTGACTTTTGTATGTAATTGCTTATTGGATGTATATAGGCAATTCAAATTCAACGTATTCCAAACTCAAATCATCTTCCCCCAAACTTATTCCTTCTTCTGCATTGCCTGTTTTACAAAAAAGTATGAACTATCTAGCCACTAAAAAGAAAATCTATACATGTAGTCTCCATTCCATTTCTTACTCCTCTTTAATACACCAAGTTCTTTTCTACCTTGGGGCTTTACATAAAGTCTCCTGTGCCTTCTTGCTGGGCCCTCCACCAAATCTCAGTTTAAATATTACTTCCTCAGGTCAAGTCTGATCACTTGCACTAAATTTGATATCCTCATGTGCATTATTCTCTACCATAATAGATTGCTCCTCGATGACAATGACTACAACTTGCAATGATTCTTTATTATCTAGTCTCATCCATGGATCTGTAAGTTTTATGAAGGTAGAAATCAAATTTGTTTTGCTTGCGGTTTATGTCCAGAACTTTTTGTGGAATGATAAATAAGTGAATAAATCTTCATCTAAATTCTGCTACTTTCCACATACCCCTTGGTTTTCATGGAAGAGTCATATCTAGTTGATCTTTGTGTTCAACAAATATTTGTGGACAATGCTTACATAGTTTCATTCAGTAACAAAAAAATTCCATTCAATACAAGTTATTACATATTAAAAACTGAAAATAACCACCTTTCTACTTTTATTCCCTTTAACATGGTAACTTCTTATTAAATATCTTTTTGTGGTTTGAAGTAATCTACAGATATTATCTACTTAATGTCAGCACTTCTATGAAGAATTGGGTATACTGTGCCCATTTACCCAGTTACACATGCAAAGAGCTGAACAAGGAGACTGTGAGACCATCTCATTGCCACCATCTGCTCACATAGCTTTGTCCTAGACTTACACACTTTCTTAGTCTACATTTTCCCACTATGGAATGCCTCTCAACTTTGCTAAGTTCAGACACTGCACAAAGAATACTTTCCCAGACTTGGTGTGTATGTTAGGAATCAAATTTAGGGGCATTTTATCATTGAGCTACATTTCCTGCCCTTTTTATTCTATTTTTTAAATTCTGAGACAAAGTTTCACTAAGTTGCCCAGAAGGCCAAGAGCTTATGATCCTCTTACCTCAGCCTCCCGAAGAGCTGGGATTACAGGCATGTGCAACTGCATCTGCCCAGACATTGTCTTCATTGTGAGTAAGGTCCACATCTTATAGTTTTTGAGGTCTCCGTATCAATAAACCATATTAGTCACTGGGACAATCCTGGGAAAGCTCTAAAATGGTAATGTAGGCTTGGCTGTTTCTGAGCTACTGTACTGTCTATATACTTTTCTTACTATTTAATTCTCTTAGATGGTTAAATAAAGACACTTGAACATTCCAATCTAAAACTAAAATGTCTAATTATTGGAGAGTGAAGGAAAGATTAAAATTGAAACTAGATCCTTAGCTTTTCCTAGATGTCCCTTTCAGGATATTCCCAGAGAATTTAGAAAGAGTGATAGATGAAAGGTGTATCTGCTTTATATACTCAAACATACTTCTGAAGTATGTTCTGGAAGGACTTGTTAGATGAGGGACTTTGGTTCACTATTTTTAACATAGAAATTAGGGTTTACTCTGCCAAATTTCTTGTATTTAAAATGAATTTTTTTGTTAAAGACTGATTTCTGGAAAACTTTTCTTTATTTACACATTGTGAGTGTTTTATGTAAGATCTCTTTCCCTAAATAAATGCATTCCTAGCTGGGCTTCGTGGCTTATGCCTATAATCCCAGCAATCTAGCAGGCTGTAAGGTAGGAGGATCACGTTTGAGCCCAGTCTGGGCAACTTAGTGAGATGCGAAAGTCAACGGTAGGGGGGGCTGGTGGGGGAACAGGGTCTTATTGTGCTACACAGGCTTGCCTCAGACTCATGGTCTCAAGCAGTTCTCCTGCTTAAGTCTTCCAAGTAGCTGAGACTATAGGCACTCACACTACCCTGATGATAATTTCTGTCATTATTTAAACAACAGCCATTTACCTTTTGGGAATCTGACAAAAGCTTATCAGTGCATCACGTCCAAATAAACATACTGCTATGATCTGGATTCATGTCACTCAAAGGCCCATGTGTTTAAGGCTTTGTCTCCAGCTCCTGGCACTGCTGGGAGGCAGTGGATCCTGTAAGCAGAGGGGCCTAGTTGGAAGTCTTCTGCTCAGAGGTGGGCACACTCATGAAAGGAACAGAGATCACAGCTTCTCCTTTTTTGTTGTCTGATTGCTATGAGTGAATAGCTTCCTCTGCTATGTACCCTCATCATGCTAACCTACCCCACCACAGGCCCAAAATCAAAAAGCCAAATGACTATGTATCAATACCTCCCAAACTATAAGCCCAAATAAAACTTTTCCTCTTTTTAAGTGGTTACCTCAGATATTTTGTTATAGTAATGGAAAGATGACTAATGTACATAGAAATATATCCCCATAATTCTGCATGTAATATCAGGGCATTTAAATTAAGAACATCTTTCTATGTCTCTCAAACCCTTGAAGTGTTTTTACTACATCAAGGCCAAGAACTCCTCTAGAATGATAGAAGTCTATTCCAAAACCAGCAACTCCTGAGAATGAAGGAGAAAATTTGGTTAAAATCAGACATTTTTAGAGAAAAAAATGTGCTGTATTTCCCACAACCAGAAGTTTAAAAAATATTTTTTCAAAATTAGGGGCCAGACATACAGCTCAGTAGCACAGCACTTGCCTAGCAAATGTAAGGCCCTGAGTTAGATTCCTGGTACCAAAATTAGAATATTTACCAACCCTCTTCTCATTCCCTCATTTCCCCATATACTCACCATGTTTTGGGCTGAGAATGGGAAATGGATCTCCGAGTTTCCAGAAGAAATACATAAATGTCAACCAGAGGAGACAGGAAAAAGGCAGTCGCTGTTTATGTACTAAGAGGAAATAAGGCTGTTAGCAAAAACACTGAAGAGCTTGGTCTACAAAACTATGAGCTTGCGCTAATTAATATTTAGTTGGCTTTCTCACTTGGCGAATGAGTGATACGATTATACAACTTTTAGTGCTGTTTATGCACTAAGAGGGGAGGATAAGGCTGTTACTCAAAACAAATTAAAGAGCTTGCTCTATAAAGATGAGCTTATGCTAATTAATATTTAGACAGCTTCTTTACTTGGCAAATGAATGAAGGAATTATATAATTTTTAGTGAAGGTGTCCTTCCCACCATAAAAGAAACAGACAAAAATTAAAATTTGGACTGCACTGAGACATTACAGTAGAAGCAGGGATAAAGCTGTGGGAGGACAATCATCTATTCAAGGTCTGTATTCCTTTTGTGACCATTTTAAGATGCAGGGACCTGCACATAAATAATAACAGCTATGAAAGTAATGTAGGAATGAAGTCCACAACCCCAATCCCTCAAAACACTCATCCCAATCTAACTATTGGACTGAGAAAGCAAAGTACTCACACAGTCGGATGTTGCTCACAAAAAAATAGCCGATGTAAAAAGGTATCATGAAAACTAGGATCAGCAGAATTACACATAGGTTCATTTTCCAGTGGAAATAACGGGAGCTAAAATAAATGGCAAAGAATATCACTGCGGGTGATAAAGGGAGCAAGTTTCATTGTCTTTAGTTTTCCAAAGGATCTCTGCTCTTTGAACTCAATATGAAATATGAAATATAATTCATACAATTAGCCAAAGCTACTCACTGGTGGAGATTAAAAACTACACATTTCTGAAAGGTATATATGTCCATCTAATAATTTCCCCAATAAAACAAGAATGTTAATGATATAGTTATACTCACAGGCAATGTATACCATCACATATATCAACATGTACCATTTCTGCTAGAATGACTTACTTCACTTAGCACTAGAAGTCTTATTCCAATATAAAATTTAAAATAAAATACATGTTAATAGCAATAGATCTCAAAAGGATTTGGAAGTACTTTTGTATTCTTAAACAGTTGATTTGCAAGACATTTATTGATATTTATGAAATCTTATTAAATTTTTAGCATATATACTTTTATAATAGCTTTGAGATATTTGTAGTACATGTATAGTGTACAATTCAGTGGTTTTTAGTATATTCTGTGCAACCATTACTACAATCAATTACAGAATCTTTTCACTGCTCCCAAAAGAAATCCTGTACCTGTTAGCAGTCACTTCCCAATCTTGCCAACCTTAGGAAACCACCAAAGTAAGCAATGTGTATGTTTTTATGGATCTGCCTATTCTGGACATTTCATGTGAATGGAATCATATATGTCTTCTATGATTAGCTTCTTTCTCTTAGCATGTTTGAAAACTTCACCTATATTGTAGCATCTATCAACAATTCATTTCTTTTTCATGGTTGGACATCACTCATCCTATTATTTATCATTCATTAGGCAACATATATTTGGGTTTCAACTTTTAGTTGTAAGTAGTGATGTCATGAACATTTAAAAATTTTTTTTACTTTTAAGACAAAAGAATGGAGATATATAAATCAGCATATCACAAAAACCAATACAGAAAATACCCAATTACAGAGAAGGTAGTAGGGAATTGGCACTGGATACTGTATTACATAATATTATCTTTGCATTTGTTAAAACAAAAACAATAAAGGAAATATTAAATTATAGAGAAGACAGTGGGGAATTAACACTGGATGCTGTATTACATCATGTTATCTTTGCATTTGTTAATACAAAAACAGTTAAGGAAATAGCAAATTACAGAGAAAAATAGTAGGGAGTTGACACTGGATCCTGTAATACATAATGTTATCTTTGTCTTTGTTACTCAGTTATATAAATGATGGCTCATTCGATTGATCAATTTTCTCCACCTCATCTCTGTTGTTCTACCACCCTATTAGTTGTCTTCCCATTGGTAGTAACTGTACTTTTTGGTTCATTTACTCCCTCGTGCTCTCACATTGGGAAGAGACTTGGCTACTTCAAATTACGCTGTATAAAATATGGGTGTTCACAAATTGCTATGGCAGGAGTCAGGAACATTTTTATACAGCTTTTAGCGTAGTCATGTTTTCATTTCTCTTCAGGTAGGAATGGAATGGAACTCCTGGATCATACAATAAATCTAGACTTAATCCTTGAGGTTCTGCCACTGTTTCCCAATGTAGCTGTACCATTTCACATTTTCCTTAGCAGTGTATGAAGGTTCCAATTTCACCTCAGTTGAGACAACACTTATCTGTCTTCTGGTAATAGCAATCTTAGTGGTTCTGATTCACACATCTTTTCATGTACTTAGCCATCTGTATAGCATTTTTAGAGAAATGTGAATTCAGATTCTATACCCATTGTAAAAACGGGTTGTGTTAGAAAGAAATATCTTATCAGACATGATTTGCAAAAATTTCCCTCCATTCTTGAGATATCTGTTCATTTTCTTGATAGTATCCTTTGTATTTATTTATTTTAAATTTAGGCTGACTTTTAAAAAAATGACTAGCCAGTTAAGTGGCTTACAGGACACATAAAATACAGGATGAGGAAATCTTGCAGTTTACATATGAAGGAAAGGAACAATGAAAATGTCATGTAAAATAGAGTGGTACTTCGGTTCACAAACACTTTTTTTGCAAACCATTTGCTTTGCAAATAAAAACATCTGGCAAAATTTTGTTTTTGTTTGTCAACTGTATCAGTTGACAAACACAACCACTTGCCATCCTTCCCACACAAACACAAATGTGGCCATCTTTTCTAAAATTGTAGAAGAAATCTGGGCCAAGCTTAAACTTCACAGAAGTGGCCTAAAAATTTAGCTTTACATTTTCTCATGTTCAACATGAAACATAATTTGATGATGTATTAGTCAGTTTTCCTGTCACTGAGATATAAAATCTGACAACACCAACCTAAAGGAGGAGGGATTTAATTTGGCTTGCATTTCAGGGATTCAGTCCACGAATAGAGAATTTCAAGGTAGAAATATCATGGCGGAAGCGCATGGAAATGGAAAGCTGCTCACTTCCCGATGCCTGGGGGTGTACAGCGGGGGACCAACGCAAACCAGGAAATGAGCCAGGGACTACAGAGAGTACCCAAAGTCAGACCCCATGACTCTCAGAAACACCCAGAAGTGTGCTCTACCAATCTTCCAGGTGGGTCCTAGAGCTAATTAAGATGACACTCCACTCCCATTGCCACATATCAGTTAGATAAAATCATAATGGCTGTAAGAAAATAAACCATTTTTCTCAAAGGATGCATAATTATTATTATTGAATTATTACCAGCAATGAAATTTCTCCAAAGATTTCATAAGGAAAGTATGTGAGGGAAACAATATCCTGAATAACATCATTTCAAAACAAACATCAATGAATTACATAGGACTGTTTCTTACTATTTTCTCTTAGTACAGATGAAAGGCATCATAAAACAAAGACTCATTCAGTAAAGAATACCCCACAGGGAATCAAAACCATTCAGTCTAGTTGTATTCATAGCTTTCTGCTTATGTGATTAGCCCAGTTTAATGTATCTAGAGAAGCAAACACACTGTACATCCTCTGGGTAAGTATACATAGTATTTCAGCTAAGCTTCCAAAAGACAGATACTTGGAGACATTGGCTTTTAAAGAACAAGTGTTGTGCCAAGTGTAACTTATATTGCCAATTAAAAGTGAACCTAATAAGATTCTATATTTGAATAGGAGGCTATACACCCTATGCTCAGAGATAAATCAATGGAATACTCTTTTTTTAAAAAAAATTATTTTATTTTAAAGAGAGTAGTAAAAAAAAAAAGAACAATAGCAACATACCAACATCACAGACATAAACAAAGCAAAAACATTAAAAGTGATATAGTGCTTCAAGACAAAATAATAGGAATTAACAGTGGTTGTTATATTACATATCGCTATCTTCAACTACACTGCTCAGATTACCAGATGTAAGAATGGAAGATTGTTCAAACCATTAAAGAGAAAAAAAAAATTTTAATAAAACATTAGAGATAATACAGAATTTCATTAGACAAGATGGTAGGAATTGACCAATGGTTTTCCCACTGCATATTGTCTTCAAATCAGTTGCTCAGATTATCAGATATAAGCATGCAAAATTGGTCAAAATATAAAAAATTTTAAGCATTAATTGTTCCTTTCAATATAACATCAGGAACACTCAAATACTCTTAGTACCAAGATTCTCTTTTGAAAACTATTTGAGTTCAGTCAATGCACAGATATAATACATGATCAAGGGCTGGGCATCAATGTTAGCAAAAACAACAGGTGTAATCATGGACATGTCTTAGCCTAAACAAACCAAATCCCCAAAAAGTACCTAAATAAGAACGAGATATTGGCAATGCTAGTTGCTATACTTTTTAAGATAACTATTCAAGATATTCAAAAAAATATACATCAAAGTATAACTGGTGTTTTTTATTCTACAGCATTACTCATTATGCATTAAAAGTTGAGGGACATAAATCTACCAAAAACAATTAACTGTGATTTTAGACTATTTGAGCCATAGTCCATTCTAAAAATATTTAGATTAGTGGTCCTTTGGCCGCTACCAATTTTTACAAAATTTTACTAAAGCACAGCCATGCCCATTTGTTTATTTATTGCTTATACTTGCTTTTCAATTACAATAGCAGAATTGAATAGCTGTGAAGGAAACCCTATGGCACACAAAGCCTGAAGTATTTACTATCTGCCCTTCACTGAAGAGTCTGCAAACCTCTGCTTAGATAATAGTGAAGGCTTTGAAAATAAAGTTTAATAACCAGCATGTAAAATAGTGGCCTCTGGATCTATATCCATTCATGAAAAAAAAGCTGGATTATTAAGTAAGTTAAAAGGAGATTCAGAATATATCACTGTTTTACAGGACAGTACTACATGTTATTAAGTGCTCTGTCATGAGACCAAAATTATCAACTCTCTTTTCAAACTTTCGATATTTTTCAATTAATGATATGTACAGTAAGTTTTTAAAACTAAAATTACTTTTTGACTGATTCTTAAAACAAAGGATTTGAGAATACAATTTTTCTATAGATCTCAAGTGTTAGGGACTTCTAAGGAACTTAGCTTAGATCAGCACTGACTTCTAAGAGTGAGAGACCACTTCCTTTGTAAAAGATTCTTTCATGTGGTGATAAAGTACAGCACGGTAGCTGAGGTGGCTCACATCTGTAATCCCAGCACTCTGCGAGGCTGAGGCAGGAGGACTACAAGTTTGAGTTCAGTCCTGGCAACTCAGTGACTTAGTGACTCCCCTGCCCCCCCCCCACCACCAAGGGATTGCGGATGTAGCTCAGTGCAAAGGTCCTGTGTTCAATTCTCAGTACTGCAAAGAAAAAAAGTACTATACAAGCTAGCATAACGTAGCTGATGAACTCCACATAAAGATGCTGGCCTAAAAAAGACTGAAGATTGCGGTTTAACAGGCAAGAAATATTTTGCGTAACTTGTCTAATAAACCAGCAGGCCTGTTATTTGGTAGGGAGTAGAGTTAAATGGTTCTGAGGAATTTTAATCTTTTCAGGCAGAGATTTTTAAATTAGCGGAACAATGTGAAGGACCATTATTTGGATTCAGCCAGAAAACAGCCTGAGAAAATACAGCTTCTCTGAGGGGAACCTGGGACCTAATCTCTCAGTCTTATTTCAATGATCATTTTTTTCCTGATACTTCATTCATAATCGTTGCCAAAACAGTTACTAGTTGGCTGGGACCCATATTTACAGTGATCCTTGCAGTTACTGAGACACACTGTAGTTTTTTTTTTTTTTTTCCAGCTATGGAAGTGACTCTTCTACTATAAAGGAATTCACACAGAATTCTTCAGGAGAGTTATTTAGGTGGCTTACTCACCTGCTACTCAGTACTCCTAAGATTTCAAAGATGATAAGCTCAAACATGGTGCAAGAAAACGCAAAAGTCACAGAGAAGATCACCTGTACAACATACTGACGCACCTAGTAAAAGCCAAAAAGACCAGAAGTCAGTCATTTCCTTGCTTGAAATTTTGAGCTGATAATCAAAGCACAAGACAAAGAAACAGTCAGGAGTACCATATGAATTCCTGAAACACACTGACTTAAAAAAATAATCTTGGATCAGTTTGGGAATCTTACCTGGGAAGACTTAAGGTATTGAACCAAACAGAGTCTCCAGAATTCTGGGCTTTCAGACAACTACCGAAACTCCCTGGGGAGGTTTAATGGTAGAAAATAAGACAAATGGTCCAAAAGTAGTCCATAGCTATTGATCTTATTACTAAATAAAAAGAATTAGAATATATCCAGTCTAGGGTGTTGATTTTCTGAATCTAAGGCTTATAACAGGAACCAGACCAGCTTTGAGATTTTGACATTAAGATTGATAATTCATACAATATTATATGGTTTCTCTTCTATGAGCAATCTAAAAAAAAATAACTAAAATAAAATAAAAAAGGAAACTAGAAGGTAGACTTCTAGAGATGGGGAAGAGGGTTGTGGGAAGAGAGTTGTGGGAAGGGGGAGAAAAGAGAAGGGTACAATGGGAATTAAAATGATCAAAATGTTATACACATATATCAATCTCATTATTCTGTATTACTAATATGCACTGAAAAAAACCCTAAAACCCAAGATGTTCACATCTAGCACAATAAAAATTTTAAAATACCATTTGTATTGGAGGAATACAAACGGAAATATTTAATAAAAAGTAAAACGTTTTTGGAAGGAAAAAAAATTGGTAATTTAAGGCTAGAGAGACAAATGAAAAGAACAGTTATAAGACATTATTCTCCCAAAGAGTAATTGTCTGCTATTGGGTGTACGTCCAGATATGATAGGTATGACATTCCTTGCACTTGGACTTCTGGACTGTAACTTGAATTTTTTGTTGTTAAATCTACTAAGCCTAATCATATTCTAGTTTAATAGTTCTCATTTGGCAAAAACTTGCTATCTTGGACATGGACACAACCTTTCTTTAATGGGGGTGGTTTCTTGTCTTCTTTTAAAAAAATCTCATTTCATACAAGGATAACATAATGATTTGTTCTCACCTCATAGTCCTTAAACAACTGACGCATGAAGAAAAGCCACCCAAATCCAAAAAAACATATCTAAAGGAGAAAGAACATAGACTGTCAACGTACATCTCTTGAAAAAGGTCTTATAGACATTATTATTATTTTTTTGGTCATTACTTTATAATAAAAGATCAGCTAGATACTTATTTCAGAGATTAAGGATGAGAATCACATAACATTGGAAAGACATGTTTAAATGCTCTTAGATCTTTCAAGTTATTCATGCTATAGAGTGTGCTTTAAATTAGATAGAAAAGGAAGTATGTACATATTTTCCCAGTCTTGAGAAAATCTTTTTGTGAGCCAGAATAGTTAGCAATCAGATAAGGACTCTGCAACTTACTTATTACAGATGATCCTTGTTTGTAAGTTTTTTTAAATTAAAATTTCAGAACAGGTGTGGTGACACACACCTGTGATCCCAGCACTCCAGAGGCTGAGGCAAGAGGATCGCTGTGAGTTCCAGGCCAGCCTCAACTACACAGTGAGTTTAAGGCCAGCCTGAACTACACAGTGAGACCTTGTCTCAAAAAAAAGGAAGAAGTTGAGATAAAAATAGACCAACAGTAGAAAGACTAGTATTTTTTAAATGTGTTTTTCCTTGAGAAAGCTTTCTTAGGTTCTCCACCATCTTGATTAATCTATACAAAGTGGTTTCCACCTGAGACTGCAGGATCCAGCTTTTGTCAGTTTTCATTCAAACTGGCATGAGGGACAATAGCTATGTAATAGCTGACAAAGCTGGTTGAAAACTAGTGAATAGAACTGTCTATACCCACCCCACACAAACATGCTCTGACACAGTTCTTTTTTATTTATACTGGTTGGAAATTTTATGAACAAAATCTTTTTAGGCCTTCCTACTGACTGTAAACTCCTGAGCACAGTGACTCTAACTTCTTTTGCCTTCCTGCCTGCTAGACACTTTCAGTCACATGGAGCTTCCTCTTGTTCTTAGACACATTCTTTCACATTCACATTCTTTCTGCTATCACCTAGAAGAATTTCTCTCCAATCTTCTTCCATTTACAATCTTCTAACTTTTAAACATATTGTTTCCTTTGAAAGGCCTTTTCCATCCTCTTGAATAAAGATAAACTGTGCTTTTAATATAATTCTATCTTACCCTGTACTTCTCTTATCAAGGCACTAACCACACAATTTTGCAATGTCTAATTTCTTGTTATTATAAACGGTGTGAGGTTTGCTATTGCGGCTTTCCTCACAACAGCCTGACCTGTGTCTCCAGGGTTGTAGGAGGCTGGCCAGGTCCGCTGGCCGCAGGTCTCTTTCCCAGGCACCACCTGCGGAGAACCAGCCTACTCTTCTGAGCTTTCCCCACCCAAAGCACCACTTGAAGGACCTAGCCCTGTAACTAGTTTAGTCTTCCGACCCCTGGGGTGAAAGAGGATGAATGACAAAGAGACAAAGAGTTAGTTCTGCATATGGGCAGCCAGGGGTCTCTTGCCTCTTAGAAGATCCAGAGCATCTAGTTCATCCTGCTTTTATTCATACAGACATGGGTGAAGTGGATAAAGAAACACAAGATTCATCTGCCTTCCAGCATCCATTAATATATGCTCAGGTAAACAACTTAATCTCAGCTGTATTTACTTTTCCTTAGAACCTGTAACTTGCCATCATCCCTGCACTTTGTTTTTCTCCTTTGTACTCATGGAGGAGGTCCCTTAGGCCTCAATTTTCCTCTGCTTTCCTACACAGAATGCACTTTTATCTTGCTTTTTCCTTTTACTTGGCTCAAGCTCACTCTACATAGCCAGTTTCTCTCTCTCTCACTTCCTTCTTTTGAGACAGGATCCTGCTATGTGTAGGCTGGTCTTGAACTTGCTTAGGTAGCCCAGGCTGGCCTCAAATTCATGGAGATCCTCCTGCCTCAGCTTCCCAAGTGCTGGGATTACAGGCATGCACCACCATACATTTTGTTTGTCTTGTTCAGTTCTCTGAGCTGAGAAGACCCTGGAATTTAACTTGAAAGGAGAGCTGAGCAATCCCAAATCTGGTAATGTCTATCTAGTGAGCCACTTTTAGAAGGAGCTACCAGATAATATTTTGTTGTATTTACGGCAAGCTGATTCTCCAACTCCTCTCAGCCACCACCCTTCCGACCAACGTTGCCATCAACTACTGCCGTGGCCATCAACAGGTCACTGACAAAATTGCAGAGGGCAACAATTGGGCAGATAAAGCAGCCAATCTGGCAGCCCTCCAGCCATGGCCACCCCCCCAGTTTCTCTCTTAGCATCCAAGCCTTAGTTGCCCCCCTTTATATCCCACTGGGTTCACCTACTCAGACACACAGCTCAAACAACTGTCCCAAAAAGGTGCTTCCCCTGGCCCAGAGGGCTGGCTCCTCTTGAATGGGAAGTACTGTCTCCCAAATGACCATGCCCGACAGTTCCTTAGTCAACTACACAACTCTTTACACATAGGCTGGAGACCACTAAAAAGACTCCTAGATACCATCATCTTCTATCCTGGCCTAACTACCTTACTACAGGATATCTCCTCACGATGCACAGTATGTTCCAAAACAAACCCACAAGGCTCTCTTCGACCTCCCCTCACTTTTTCCCCCACACCAGCTTAGGGGAACATTACCAGGAGAAGACTGGCAAATTGACTTTACTCACATGCCTAGGCACAAAAAGCTCCAATACATCCTCACCTGGGTGGACACATTCACAGGATGGATAGACGCCTTCCCCACCTCACACAAAACAGCAGATACTGTCACACAGACCCTGCTCACAGAAATTATTCCCCGTTTCGGCCTGCTCTGCTCAATTCAATCAGATAATGGACCAGGATTCATCTCCAAAGTCACCCAACAGCTTTCATAGGCCCTCAACATCCATTGGGCCCTGCACACTCCCTACTGCCCTCGGGTCTTCAAGTAAGGCAGAAAAGGCTAATCATCTCCTTAAGGTACATCTCTCTAAGCTCTCAATAGAGATTCAGCAGTCATGGCCATCCCTCCTGCCTATGGCCCTGACCCGGCTTCGTGCTGCCCCTCGCCAACCCTCTGGCCTGAGCCCCTTTGAACTCATGTACGGTGGGCCTTTTCTCCCCAGCTTCCTCCTGCTCCAAGCCCTCTTGCTAATTACTTGACTCTTCTTTCCCCAACCCGAAGCCTCCTCTGATCCTATTGTTATGGTTGATAATAGTTGTGTCAACTTGGGGAGCCTAGAGGTTTAACTAAGTAACTCAGCAGTTAAAAATCTTGGGGTAAACAGGATATGCTCTTACCCTTGTGGGATGTTGTTTATGTTTATTTGGGAAGCTTTAAAGGTTAACTGTGTGATTCAGGAGGAAGCCAGGGTGCTTACTTTGTAAACATCCTGAGCCTGTGGAAGAGGAGGGCATGGAGGTTATGAGAGAGGTACAAGCCCCCTGGGTGGGGGTAGGCTGTTTACAATATAGGAGAGAAAAGGAGGCTGCTTGCAGCCATTCTGCTCTTTTTGCTTGTGGTTTTTGCTGTGCTCTGCTGCCATAAACAGTTTGCCCTCTGCCATGTGCCATTCTGTCTCAGAACCAGCAAAGTAGACTAAAACCTCCACAAACTGTATGCTAAATAAACCTTTCCTTCCTTCATTTTGGGTGTTGGGTATTTTGTCTCAGCAAACAGAGAAAAGTAACCAAGACACCTACGCAGACCAATGTTCAACAAAACCTGACAAAAACTCAGCCCTTTTGCAGGTTTAACCCGGTGATCAGGTGTTCCTCAAAGACCTTACACCCTCCACCACTGGACAGCGCTGGACCGGACCACACACCATGATTCTGAGTACCCCGACCTTGGCCAAGCTGCTCGATAGGCCAACGTGGGTACACTTGTCACACCTCAAGCGCGCGCCCCCTGTAAGCACTAAATGGGAAGCTCACACTTTATCACCCACTCACAGGGAAGCTCACACTTTATCACCCACTCGTGTTCTCCTTCGGCAGCAGCTTTCCCCTATCCCCGAGCAACAATAGCCCTCATTCTCCTTGCCTTGGGTCTGCTCCCCACCTCCTCCACTTTCCCCTCACCCACATCAACCCACTGGCGTTTCACGGTCATGGCCAGTGGAACACAGCTTAACTTCACAGACTGCCCCCCAAAGAGTGTCAGCCATGGGTAGTTCTCCATATTGATGCTTGTGCTCAAGGAGGCTGCAGGTCCCTGGACACCGAGCAGGCCTATTCTACTTATAACAATATGTCTGCCACACCAGGGAAACAGATACCCCAGCGTGCTCTGGCCTACTGGGATTCTGTACTTCCTGGCTAGCCGTCTTGGGCTATAATGGCCGGAAAATAACTCCTTATCAAGGTAAATGGGAAATCCAAAACAACCCCCCCCCCACCTCTGGACTATGTACACAGGGGACCTGCAATACCACTGGCATTATCATCAAGAACCCCTGGGATGAGGTTTGGGAGGAAGGCTTTACCTTCTACCTTCACATAGATGTCTATGGCACAGACCCATCTGCTTGTTCATATCTATCGCCAGCTATACACCCCCTGCCCCCCCACAGCTACAAAAAGTCCAAAATCAGCTCAACTCCCCTCTATCCTCGTATCCCCACCCTGGTTAACTTTACCAGAATGTTATTACAAACTGTCCACAAAACCCCTTTTAACTTTACAGAATGCTGGATCTGTGCCTCTTTATTGGATGCCACCAGTAGTGACCATCCCTTGGTATCACAATTCCACCACCCAATGTACAAACCAGCTCCCACTTCCTCAAACTCCCCGACTCTTACCTCCCTCGTGGGGCTAACCTCACCTGTTATGGACTAACTAGCTCCCGTACCTCCCCCTCCCTTCCTTGCAATCAGACTATAGCCCCACCTTGTGTTTCCGGCTCTAGCACTTCCCTACATCACTGTCACTTCTTCCTATGCAAGGCCTCCCTCTATTCCTGTTACCCCCCTAACGTGGTCTGTCTTCCAGTTCTTCCTCTCCCCAATCTACAGATCTACACAGGTGGGGAATTCACCAACCAGTATCTCTACCCACCTGAGCGCTCCCGACGTAGCGTCTCCATTGGGGTAGTCCAGAGTGCATCTGTCTTGGCAGGAGCTCTGGCAGCCCCCAGCATTGCAAACTGGGTTGCTTCTAACCTCCCACCAGATCGTCCAAATCAGGTGGGCAACATTCTTTCTTTGATATATTCCCAGTTAGATTGGCTTTCAGGTATCATCCTCCAAAACAGATGGGCACTGGATCTGCTCATCATCGAAGGAGGAGGAACATGTCTCTTCCTGGGGGAAAAATGCTGCGTATATGGCTAACCAGTCCGGCCTTATCTAAGAAAAAAACCAGCAACTTAAAAACCAAGCCCAACACCTCCACCCCGAATCCTCTCCTACGTCGAGTATCTGGGCAAGCCTCCTTCCTTGGTTGCTCCCACTGTTGGCACCCCTCGCTGCCATTTGTGCTTTCCTCCTTGCAGCGCCCTGCATTTTTTCTCTCATTCGCAACACGGTCCAAAGACTAACAACTCAAAACTTTAACCTTATGCTTCTTTCAGATTTCCAATTTCAGCCGGTCCTGACCACGACCCAGACGAAATAACAACGTCCCTCCTCAGCGAGGAGTAGCCACCGGCAAGACATGTCGCACCCTCGTCTCCTTGGGCTGCTGCTGACTGAGGACCCAGGCGAAATAACTACGCCCCTCCTCAGCAGGAAGTAGCTACTGACAAGACCCACTGTCCCTATTCCTATTAGATTAAGTCTGGGACGATAAGTCACAAGGCAGCCAGCCTTATCCTCCTCGTGGGAAAACTTTTAACTCTCAGTATTTCTCTCGTTCCCTTACCCGTTCCACTTCAGTTCCCCTCAGCCACAAAAGCTATCTCCGCCCTCATTAGCTCTGGCAGTTCACCTGCTCAGGTCATTCTGACATGGGCAACTCCTGCCGTTCAGGCTTCCTGGCCACTCAGAGCTTGGCCTGTTCTGGCCCGGGGACATCTCCTTACCCCACCCCACCTCTGCCAGAAAAAAGAACTTAAAGGCCCATGCTTTCCTCAGCTTGGGGCTACCTTGGTCCGCTAGGTAGCCTGCTACTCTTTCCCTCCCCCGATAAAGACTTCTCTCGTGTCAGAAGGGCTGGTCTGGTTCCATGTGGGGTCTCAGTTTCTATCAGCCAGGAATGAAGTTCAGGTACTGGAGACCAAGGTAAGGTCCATGCTGGACACAAGTTTTGTTTCTCTCCACGAAGCTTGCTTTCTTCTCTCCTTGCTTGCCTTACTCTCTCCCCTAGGTCAGGAATTGGGGGATTCTTCTCAAGATGCCAAAGGGGCTTCCTGGCCCTGCCATGGGGATGGGAGGAGGGAATGTAGGCTTTGGTTTTTCTTTCTAGCTGCTTGCGCTCACTCTGTGGGTCCTTGCTGTCCATGTGTTTGTTGTACTTTACTATTCTTTTTGGAAATTAATATGGTCTCTACTTCAGTTTTGTAAATGGTTTTTAAAAATTTTTTGGTTTGTGTTTTGGTGTGATGTTAGGATTAAAAAGGCCCACCCTGGGTGTTTTTTTCTTGGATTATGTGATGCTGGGATTAAGGGTGGTCCACCCTTAGTGTGGCTGGTACCAATAAATGGGTTTAAAGCCTGCATGGAATCATGAAGCTAGCTAAGATTATGGGAACCCCATCCTGGGTGCAGACAGCACCAAAAAGGGCTTAGAGCCTGAATGGACCTATGTCAACTGCCACCATCTTTCCCTTTTTTAACTAACTGGCTTTATAAGCTAAGCCTCTCTGTTACTTTTCCCTTGCTGCTGAAACAAAATACTCAACACTTAGTATTAAAGGAGGAAAGGTTTGACTCACAGTTTATAAAGGTTTCAGTCCATAACTAGCTGGTTCCAAGGTCAGGTGGTAAGACAGAGGGGCATCACAGAAGAAATAGTTCATGGTAGGCAGAAGACACTAAGCAAGTGAGCTATAAGCAACAAGTGACAAGCCACAACCATAGCTCTTTCTGTCCCTTGTATCTCACCTTATATTTTAGGGCAGATAGCACTCACATCCTTAAACCTAGCACTCACTGTGAATCAATCTCAGCATCATGTCCTTGATCCCAATAGCACACACCCTAGATCTGGCTACCTCTGAAAAGCCCTACCCATGACCATGTGAGCTTTGGGGGGCAGCAACCACCTGAAAGGTGTGCAAAGCTTGCCCACTCTGTGCCTGTAATAACCCAGGCAAGCCCAAACCACCTCCTTTATTAGAACCTGTACAGTTGAGAACAACATACTCTAGGGAGGACTGGCAATTACACTTTACCCATATGCCACCAAATGGAGGATTTAAACAGATGTTGGTCCTAACTGACACCTTTACAGGCTGGATTGAAGCCTATCCTACCTATTGAGAAAGGCTACATAGTCAAGTTGCTTCTTATATAAATCATCCCTAAATTTGGACTACCTTAGCCCTTCCAGAGTGACAGTGGTCCTTCTTTTACCTTACAAATAACTCAGGGGGTGGCAAAGGTTTTAGGAATAAAGTACCACCACCATTCCTCCTGGCAGCCCCAATCTTCTGGAAAGGTCTGTCTGCTAAGAGATGTCAGAGTCCTGGCTCTGACTGCTGCCAATAGCACTCATGAGTGTTTGTAACATACCACAAACTGGGCTTAAGTTTGAGGCCATTTGAGGTGTTATACATTTCTATTCTCTGATATGATGGTAGACCCAGAGACCACAAGGTTCCTGTAATATCTCATTAACCACGTAACAGTTTACCCTGAGCATTACTTGAATAACCTATTTATATACTGACTGTCTTGAACATTGCACAAGCAGGTGTCATTTCAACCAGTCGATTCTTATATTGAATAAATTTGATAATAAAATTGTCGTTTTTATATTTCCTGTTACATTATCTAATAAAAATTAATGAAATAAATATGCAATTTTTGGTCATCCTGTAGTTAAATAATTGGACTGGTAAGTGGTTCGTCTGGGGCAAGTACAACAGCTCTCCAAATGTATGAGAACAGAGTCCTGTCAGCTCCGGGCCCAGGAGGAGTACCTACTGTCCATCCTGGAGACCAAGTGCTCAGAAAAAGTTGGAGAGATGGGACACCCACTTACCACTTACCAATGAAAGCCATAATAGTAGGGGCCCCTTTCAGTAATCCATGCTACACCTATTGCAGTCAAGGTGTAAGACAGACAATTGGATTCATTTTTCTAGACTAAAGGCAGTTTCATCTGAACTGTCTGAAGAACAAGATCACCCAGAAGGAGGAAGCTACTCCCATCAGGCTTTGGAAGACTTGAGATTTCTCTTCAAAAGGTAAGACTTCAGTGCCACAAATCTCACCTGCCCTAAACTTACCCCTAATCTACTCCTCATATTTGGGGTAACAGTGAAGGTCAATGGTCATTAACTCTTTTCTCGTTTTCTGACAAGTTTGTCTTTCTTTAACCCAGCCAGTGATCCACAGCATCCCAAGGTAGTTGGAGGGCACATAATCCCCAGTAGGTAGGGTCTATAGCCCTTTCCAGCTTAAAGAACCTATAGAAGACAGAGATTTCCACTCCCTCAGCACCCCATAAAAAATTATGGGAGTATGTGTCTCTCAGGGAGAAATGAGATATAATTAGGACATCACAGGCTTGGCTAGGGAAGTAGACATGACCTGTTTATTACGAGATTTGGAACACATGCATATGGACTTTTCATGAGAACTCAAGAAGGTTTTCAATAGGATGGCCTAGACTTGAGGTCTGCCTGAGGTGTGGGATCCTAGCACTAACACTCAGGACTTGTATGTAGAAGTTCTTGTGGGTTTCCTTGAGGTTTAGACAGTATAAAAGATGCCAAGAAGAGCTTGCTATCATGGCTTTCCTCATGACAGCCAAACCTACATTCTGCAGGGTATATTTGATCTTAATTTTCCCTTTTTTCTCAGCCCAAGCCTGCACTGCAGAGCCAGGGTCTCCTTCATTCTTCACTTTTACTTTTTCAAATAAACTTAGCTTAAAAACAAACTCTGAGGACAAGGATCATGTTTGTCTTAATATTTTTGTATCCTCAGCACCTAGCATAATACCTGGCATACAGTATGGTCCCTGTAAATCTTTGCTGGATGGTGGTCTACGGTCAAAGATGGTTGTCAATCCACAATATTAAACCTCAAAAATTTTGTAGTAATTTTTACGTGCTGTACTAGGGGCCAGAAATTTGCAGATGAGAGTCATTACCCTCAAGAAACTCATAATACAGTGAGAAAGACACATAATTATTATTATGTCATATGGATGTGCAATGACACACACATGTATATGATACAGTATGAAAGAAGGAGATCAAACCAATCTGTATGGGACTAAATCAGATTTTCCAGAGAAGATAATACCTAAACTGAAGGAAGTTGTAATTTGGGAGTAAAATCTGGTATTGCGTGCAAATTTGAGAAAATGTGCACTTTTCTTCAGAAGCGCCAAGATATTCTTCACATAGTTGAAGGTTTTCACACCCTTAAAACATTAAAAACCATTTTGTTAAAAGATGAGTAAGATTTAGGCAGGTAAAAGGCAGAGGTTGTGGGGTACATCCTTTTCCAACACAAGAGGAAAAGAAGTAAGAATGACTGTAGATACAAATAACCTTAGATTAAAATGTAGGAAGGAAAGGGAGATCACATCTTTTGATCTCAGTTCTGTTGGTTAAGTAGGAGATAAAATGATCTGTTACAAGAAGTGAACATAGAAAAGGGGGCTTTGAGGAGAATGATAAAAGACTCAAGCTATGAGGGGAACAGAGCAAGTACTGCAGCTGATTAAAGTCATGAGAATGAGACAAGGGTTAAACTTGTGTTGGTGAACTGCACAGCTGTTTGTCATTTTCTACAGCCGATCAGGCCCCTGTATTAATAGTCAACAAGGTAATGATCCAACTGTGGACTTTTCTATGAAGAGGTTATGGTTTATATCTAGGTGTCTCCCAAGCACCTCATATGCTCATAGGCAGAGCTTTTGGAAGGCAACTAGACTATGGAGGCTTACAGCTGACTTGCTTTTAGGAGGTAGGGTTTGGAAGAAGTGGGTTGCTGGGGTCCTAGCCTGGAAGAGTTTCTCTCCCTCTCCAGCTCTTCTCTTCACTCTCTGCATCCTGGATGAGCAGCTTCCCTTTGCCACGCCCTTCTGAAACATGAGCCAAAATAAACCTCTCCTTGAATTTGTGGGTGTTGAGCATTTTTTCACAGTGATGAGGAAAGTGACTAAAACAGAAGGTACAGGAACAAGGGGGTATGAGAAAGTAACTTAGGGGAGGATTGTGGGAAAGATGGCGACCGGGTGAGCAGCAAGGGAGCGAACCTCCTTAATAAACACCACCAGCTCGAGACAGACTTGGTGAGCGTGAATGCCGGAACCTCGGCTGGGAAGTTTAAACTGGGCGTATTTCTCTGAGATGCTGGGGGAGATGTGGTAGGGCGGACCAGGCTGCCGGGGCGAGACGTGGGAAAGTCCCAGACGCTGGG